>CAUOQI010000004.1:0-30000 GCA_963506565.1 Tachystola acroxantha
GAACAATTAAAAATTAACTACGTACATGTTTATGGCAAGATAATAGGAATAATAATAGGAATACGTAAGCCTGAAATGATACAAATATACAAGTTGCCAGATGAAAATTTGACAGAATTAAAAGGAGCAAGTCCTTTAAAATCTATCAATTTAGATGAATTACGCGAGTCAAAGTTGCAAAATCAAACGTTGAAGATAGATGTAGTTAAAACAGTAAGTGGGAACAATATCATACTATGGTGTTTTGGAAATCTTAGTGTAATAGAATTAAGTCATAATACTAATAAATAATTACTGAGGTTTATAGAGAAACCATTGCAGCTTTCTTACTTTTAATGAATGAGGGGTTTTCAAAGATACATTTTTTTTAAAAGTCCCGCTATCCCCGGTAGATGGCACTGACTGGTCTGATGTCAACACTAAATGCGTTGTTATTGCTGGGCTTTTCGTATTTCATACGTAGTATTAATTTGTATTGTATTGTTTAAATTACACAAACAAACCAATAAAAATAAATTATTCATCTGACATTGATTTTTTTTTTCATTGTGCTGTGTTTTATTTATGATGATATCGCAATTCGGTGCAACGCCATCTATTGTCAACTTAAAAGCTCGTTTTTTTTCTTACAACTGTCACTGTGAAACCCCTAAATAAACTAGAGTCCTCGCCACCAAAGAAGTCCCGCAGACGCGGCGCTGTCGGCACGTAGTAAAATGTTGCCAACATAAATACTTTTATCACCCACCAGATAAGAAAAAGAATTGAAACACGAAATAAACATTTTTGACTACACATATAAATTACAACATATATAAATAGATATTTATATATTATGTATTATTGAATGAGTAAAGTTTTTTTTCACATGTTTATTTACAATAATTTACAGTAAGTATGATCACTTAATATTAATGGTTGAATACCCGTGTCACTTTCCTCTTCAATCGTTGCGTCGGAATTTGTATCGCTGTCGCTTTCTGTGGAAATAATAAATCTGTCCATTTCGACATCAATCAAACCATCATTTTTGAAATACTCGTCCTCCAAACGTTCCACATGCTTGCACTGCTTCCGCCAGTCTTCGGGTGTAATGTTTGCAAAAGCAGCTTCTGTTAATTGGACTATTTGTTTTGGATCTTGGGCAACATTCTTTTCTGCAACCTTTCTTTTCGCTTGGCTCCATATTTTTTCAATTGGATTTAGATCGCAGTGATAAGGCGGTAACTTTACGACCTCGTGATTTTGTTCGGCAAGTAACTCATTAATGGCAAAAACCGGTTGTCCTTTATTATTTTTAATGAGTTCATATAAAACGGGCTTGGTCCAACGCTCTTCATAAAACAACCCCTTTTGTTGCAACCATTGCTGCATTTCCGATTTCAGGTTAGACATTGTTGGCACTTTATTAATTTGAGTGCAGTGGTAAGGGGCATAATCCATTACGATGATGGATTTTTCAGGCAAGTTTGGCATGACTTTCTCTTTCATCCATTTTAAAAAATTCGTTGAATTCATGTCATCATGATAGTCTGATGACTTAGACTGTGACTTAAATATTAGTAAAGCATTGTCCACAAAACCATTCTCAGAACCTGCATGGCCAATTATATACCGACTCCCTCCAACAGACTCTGAAACCAACATTCCTTCTTCTTCTTTACTTTGCCAACAACTTTGAGCATGGTATGTAGGATGAATATATGTTTATTTTTTTTGGATGTGGTCGTCTATTCCCTGGGGTAACAATTTTACCACCCGTACTCTCCGCATTTTTTCCTTCATTAGTAATTCTAGTCACAGTCTTTTCAGAAACACCTGAAAATAAAATATAAAATACATAAACATTATGAGAGAAATGTAAAATGAACATCTGTCCTAATTCCCAAATTCGCGGTAATTATGAATACAGTGGCAACCCCATATTTTACCTGTCATGGCTGCAACTCTGGCTCGAAATTTTTTTATTGGGATCAGAACGCCTTTGTTCTTCATTTCTGCTTCACAAAACTCTTTCACCTTGAGAATTATTTCTCGGGCCGCACTTCGTAGCACTTTAGGCATTGTAAATAATCTTTTAACCTTCTAAAACAATATAAATTCGACAGCACAACTCACACGGACTACCACAACAAACAAACAACATGGCGACCTGTCAAAGTTTAGTTCATTTTTTCGCCGCGGGACTTCTTTGGTGGCGAGGACTCTACTAATACCCTACCACAGACAACAAACGATTGGCAACAGCGGTTTCTGGCATTGTTATGTTCGAATGATATAGATGGCGCGATTTGTGTTTCGTATATATAAAATGGCATATAGGTAGATATTTAACTCGTTCTAACTAATTCCACAAACCACTTACCTATTTATTTATTTTATTAATGGACTCGACAGTTCGTCATTTGCCAATATCATGTTACAGAAAATTCAATATGTAATAGTCTTCTATCTTCCTCCACGGGAGTCGCAGTAGCGTCTTCACCCTGGGTAGCCGCGTCTTCTTATCTTCATCCAGAGGAGACGCCGCGGCGCCGTAGCGTCGTCACTCTGGACGAAGCAGCTCGACAGGAACGTTCACTCCCGAGCTTGTAGCGGGAACTCTTGATAAAAGCTTGAAACCCCAGATCTTGCTCAAATTATCCAACAAATTCACCATACTGTCACTCGCGAACATTTTCTGATTAATTTAACGTGTGATATTAATCTCAAAATAACCACTGTAGACAATAAAACAAAAAGTTTCCCGCTATTTTCAAGAGAACCTTTCTTATTATTATTGTGTGTTTAAGGGCCTTCCATGAGCCAAGTAGCGCCGCCAATTTAAAAAAATAATATCTTCCAATATAATCAATTTTATTAAAAAAGCTATGTACATAAGGTTTATTACGATAAATACAATTTTTTAAATGCCTATTTATAACGTTATTCAATGTCGGTAAGTTGTAGTTCGCATAATTGCGAAAAACGGTCTTTTTTGGCACATTTGTGAACTACAACTTAGCTTGTCGCAATTATGCCATGTATTGTATATTGAAAAATAGTATTCATCCTAATAAATATTTGTAAATAGCTTTTTTAATAAAATTGATTAAATTGGTAGATATTGTTTTTTCAAGATTGGCGACGCTAGTTGGCTTGGCTCTATGAAGGCTCTTAATACTTAAAAATTAATAATTTGTAAGATATTATTTTTTTTTAGATTGGCGGCGCTAGTTGGCTCATGGAAGGCCCTTAACTCTGTATTAATCAAAGTCTAATAATGTAAAAAAAAAAGGTAAGTCTGTACACTTGATATTTTCGGAAAAGAATAATTGAAATTGAAAAACTAATGAAAACAAATTAGTTTTAAGATCAATCGATACTGATGCCAAAACACCAATTTTTAGAATCCTTTGTCTGCCTGTGTCGATGTTCCGGCATCACGCCCAAACTTGAAGGATTTTGATGGGACTTTCAGTAGGAGATAGCTCCAATATCCGGGCAGCACATAGGCTATGAGCCATTGCGGTATGTGACGTGGAGCCACGTGACCAGAGTGGAAGAGCTGCCTCACAGTACATTGACAGTACTTCGTGGAGGTCTACAGTAACCAGCGACTGCAATATCTGGGCAGCACATAGGCTATGAGCCATTGCGGTATGTGATGTGGAGCTACGTGACCAGAGAGGAAGAGCTGCCTCCCAGTACATTGACAGTTACTTCGTGGAGGTCTATAGTAACCAGCGACTACTACATATACGAAGTTGCGGGAATAAATATATTAATTTAGTACTAGTTGTACCTGTAAGTTATGTATAGTGACCTATTTGTTACCAACCCAGATGTCCCAGATGTGTGCAATATAACTTTGCGTCCAGACATGGCGCTGTTAGCTCAATCGATCCATGGGCGTTGTATGGAATCCAGGCGACGGTCCGTTTAGTTCCAAATTACGCCGCATGCAAAGCCATTTGGCACGATCGGCCAGTGTTGCCAGATTTGAAGATGTATCGCCATTTAATAGGATTTTTAAGCTGTTTTAGAATGAGGGGTTTTCAAAGTGGATCACAGATCTAAGGAAAAAACAACCTTTTTATGTTGATAATAGAATGCTGAATAATTTATTATTATTGGTTTGTTTGTGTAATTTAAACAATACAGTGCAAATTAATACTAGATATGAAATACGAAAAGCCCAAGTTACAAGCAATAATAACGCATTTAATGTTGACATCAGACCAGTCAGTGCCATCTACCGGGGATAGCGGTAGGTAGGTAATTTTTTTCTTTTTTAAATGTAACCTTGAAAATCCTTCATTAAAACTATAATGAGGCATTATTACAAAGTATTATACATAAACAAATATCACTACTTATATTATTGAAGCCGGCAATTAGATCGATAGTTTCGACCGATTTCGACTGTCGTGCCTCGTGAGAGGACAGGACATGGTAGCAGTGAACGATAGCAACTCTCCACCAAGCGCGATTATAAGACCTAGCTGCTTACCATGATTCTAGGTCAACGGGAAGTACCCTATAGGTTTTGGTTTTCTTGAATTTTCATACAAATATGCGAGAAAATGCGACATAAACTGAAGACATAACTGAATCATATCTATTTTGTAGAAATTTGATTATTTAATGACTGCAGCATGAGGTTGCAGACCTGCCTGAGTATTTCAACTTGATCCGTCCACGCGTTTCTGAGATATAGATCTTGACAGACAACAAAGTGATCCCTCTAAGGGTCCCGCCTTTTTCCTCTTGAGGTACGGATCCCTAAAAACAGATGTCTCTTTCTGACGTAGGTATGCTTAAGTAAGCTTGGCGCCCGGTTTCATTGTATGATACCAAATTGTAGTTAACATAACCAAGTGTTCTGCAATGTTCCGTATGCTTATAAATAAAGTATATGAATATGAGATTGAAAGTGACAACAAACGCGGAGACCTGTCCCCATAAACACCATGTGCTACACCCTCGGGTATAGCACATGCTGTGTTGGTACCTTTTTGGCGCTGCAGTACTACTTGTGCTAACTACTATCTTACCTCATGGTTGTAACTAAATTTAGTTTTTCTTTTTTAAATATTATTACTTATATTATAAGTGTACGCATAGGTGTGCTTTTTGGCTGTCAAATAAACGATTATTCTATTCTATAAAAAATATAGGTACTTTAGACTCTCTCCATAAAGCGCGGCGAATTTATCCGTCAATGGCTACTAGCCTGTGAACTGTCATTTTAACTTCTGCTCATTTCACTTAAGAATAACATAAATACACTCGAAAATCATGACCCTCGTTCATTCGTCAGTCGAGTAAAAATTAGACGGTTTCGACAACTTTTGAATAAGGAATTTCGGCCGTTTTTAGTCGGGAATATCTGGCAACACTTTGGGCTAGTCCTAGTCCTTTTTCCAATCAATTACTGACTGAGGTAGCTTCGCAGTATTCTGTCTTTCCTTTGTAAATGAATTAATAATTAAACAACGATTGAATGTTTAAGTGACTGTTTAGTTTACGTAATAAACGTTTCTGTCCTGTGAATACGACAAAAGGTAAGAATTAAGATAAGTTTAAAACGATGCTTAATTTAATGCAGAAGCGAATCCACAACTAAACTTTTATAGTTTTATCAACAAAACAATGTTTTTTACGACTAAAATATACCAATTATTATTATAATTAAGCCTAGTAGGTTTCCGTGCAAAGTCTAGATATAGGTACCACACACTTGCCTATTCCTGGCGTCAATGCAATGCTGTTACTTTGTTGCTTACAATAGAAATTGATCCAGAATAATTCCCGTAAAAGGCTGGATAGCTAAGGACGGCAAAATAGTTGCAGGTGTTTAATATAATAGGCAAAAGTGACCTTACTATCAGGTAACTTATTTAAGCTGTTATTCTAAAGAGAAATAGACCCTAATTCATTGTAATTCATTGCAAATAAAATGCATTGCGAATATTGCACGTCAGCGTTTATTTTAGAATTTCTATTCGATGACGCCATTTTGTGAGTGCGACAATGTTATTGCTGAGAAGGTAGTAATAGTGGAAAAATCCTTGCAACCGGCCACTTAATTATGTCCAGGCAGCTCATCGCTGATACGTCCACTTCACAGTGTTTGTAAAGTCTATCACTTAGTGGTATTATTCTTCTTAATGGTTTTAAAATAACTGTCCAATTTGTTTTTGGATGCGTTAACTGAGACGGCAGAGACAACGTCGTCTGGAAGTGAGTTCCAGGCCTGAACCACTCTGTTGCTCAGGAAGTGACGAGCGACATTGGTGCTGTATTTAGTGCAGTCTAATTTCATATGGTGTCCTCGCAACGATCGTGTATCTGTCATACTAAACATTGCCTCGTTGATTATATACTGATTATACTCTGTGTTTTATTGCAGCTGGTATTAAAGTTGATAGTCTACCTAATACTATCATCATCAGTCTATTTGTATGTCCCCACTGCTCGGGCACAGACCTTCCCTTACATCGAGTAAGCACGGGCCATGATCCACCACGCAGACCCACTGCGGTTTGACAGATTTCACATGCCTTAGATTTTTTCTACGGCATGCAGGTTTCATCACAATGTTTTTCTTCACCATTTGAGAGCAACTACTCTCAGACCATTGACACATTCCCAGTCTGTCAATGGACTACCACCTTGAACTAATACTCTAGTACCGACAAATCTGCAGCTAAGTCTCTTGAGAAAAGAACTTCAATTCTCATTTATGCCTAACCGGGAGTATGTATTAGCAAGTTCTCTCAAAACGGTGAAGGAAAACATCGTGATGAAACCTGCATGCCATAGAAAAACTCTAAGGCATGTGAAATCCGTCAATCCGCACTGGGCCCGCTTGACGGATCATTGTGAAAACCATCAATTAATGGATCATGGCCCGAGCTCCCTCGATGTAAGGGAAGGTCTGTGCCCGAGCAGTGGGGACCAACCTTCTAAAGTCAAATCTCTTTATTGCAAGTAAGCACGTTGTGTACATTTATGCTCGTCAACATATTAGTTGAATTTACATTTACACCACTTTGTAAGGAAAAGGTGCCAACGCTGAGGAGAAAGTGGCAAAAAAACTCTCAGCAGCATGTCTTTTAAAATAATGATAACACAATTACTCAATAACTATAGTACGTACGCGTTAAGAAAATAGTGAAAAAAAGAGCATGTCTATCCACGGTTGACAGATGACTTAGACAAATGTGCCATAAGAAGGAAAGTTCAATAAAAAAAATTACAACTTTCCTTCTTATGGCACATTTGTCTAAGTCATCTAATTTGTCAACCGTGGATAGACATGCTCTTTTTTTCACTATTTTCTTAACGCGTACGTACAGTCGAAGACAGAGATAAGTACCCAGGGGGCCGCGATAAGGTTGAGATTTTCTCAAAACTACTAGTCCGAATTTAATAATAATTTTACAGTTACATAGTTTTAACTTTTATCTATCAAACAATGAAATAATTTTTGCAATAGGTCAAGTAGTTTTTGAGAAAATCTCAACTTTAAAAACTCTCCTGAGCACCTTTCTCTGTGTTCCACCGTACTATAGGTATTACACAACTATTACTATTGTTAGTAATCTAGACTTTATCCTTCATGCGGAACCGGCGACACACCATGCATGTTCATCGTTTATTGTTCTACTTATCATAGGGTCTTCCCTTCCCCCCCCCCCCCCCCCCCCCCCCTCCCACTGTAACTCCTTTTTGAAAAGGATCCACAGTGGCGTACTGGACCGTCATACAGTGACGGGTTTAAGCGACACAATGGGGCTGAAATGCCGAAGAGAGAAGTTGTTGCTCACTGCTGTGAGCTATGAGTCGTAGCAGAAAGCTACCTTCTGTAATAGTGCCAATAATAACTTTCTATTCTCCTCTTGTATGCGTTTGTAGAATTAATGTTAGTCTACATAACAAGCCTTCGGTCCTTTCTTAACTTAACATTTTGTAAAGAAATCATTCCGTGACAAGCTCGCAGGTTCTAGCCCTGTCTACGGCAAGAAAATTTTCATCATGTTTCAATGACATTGCCAGATTTCAATGAAGTTTTGCCCCTATACAAAACTGCGTATACATTAAAGCTGAAGTAACATTTTGTTGGGGACTGATTGCAGATTTCATATTGCATAATCATAAACAGTAAGAGTTGCGAGAGTAGTAGAAAATGATAACAAAAATAACGAATAATTCGCCTCGATTTCTTAATGTTTAACGCTCAGCACTATCTGTTACATTGTCTGATGGTGGGCCCACAATAAAAAAAATATGTCACGTTACAATGAATGATTAGCGGAAAAACTAAGAGGAAAAGGTACAAAAACTTTTAAAATAGATTTTTCGACGCGCAACTTGTACAGAACTTTATTTTAAACCAATATTTTTTAGATTTATTCGTTATCTTGTACATCATGCGGTTGATGGTGGGGCAGAATCTGGCATTGTCATTTGTTCGCCGAGCATGGCATAATCAACGGATTAAGGGGGTTTGAATGCGTTAATAACTCAAGTCTTCAAAATTCAAAGGAATCTAACCCATACAGCCAAGTATACTTATACAAATAGTTGGTTGCCTGGAAGAAATCGCCGATAAGGCCGCCAAAATTGTACATGCTGTTTTGTAATTTATTGATTGTGTCTTTTATGTACAATAAAGTGTATTACAATAAGGCCGGCGCTGCAGCAGCTACTGCAGAGGCAACTAAACGGCGCAAATATGCAGGTCTCAGTGGAGACTGCAAAAGACATTGCCACATTTCAATGGAGCTTTGCCCCACCTACAAAACTACGTGACCATTTAAGCTGTCCCTATCATTTTGTTGGGGACTTATTACAGGTTTCATATTGCATAATCATAATCAGTATCATTTTCTACTACTCTCGCAACTCCTATAGAAGAATAACAAAAACAATGAGTAATTCGCTTCGATTTCTTACTATTTTCTGAATTCATAATTAAGCTGTTTTTTTCGAATCGCAACTTGTACAAAACTTTATTTTAAACCAATAATTTTAATAAAAAACGGAGATATTTTTACATTTATTCATTATCTTGTACAACTTGCGGTTGATGGTGGGGCAGAATCTGGCATTGTCATTTGTTCCGTTTGGTGTGGATACCCTGGGACCGTGGGGACCAGGCGCACACAGCATCCACAAAGAGATATCTGTGCGCCTGGTGGATGTGTCTAATGCCCAGAGGGCTGGCGCGTACCACGCGCAACGCATTGCCTCGCAATCCAGCGAGGCAATGCAGCCAGCCTTCTGGGGACACTCCCCACGGTCGGTGATTTCGGGCAATTTTTTTATTTCTAGTTTTTAATTACATATTTACTGTCTTTAAGGCGCTGACATGAGCCAACTAGCGCCGCCAATCTTAAAAAAATCATATCTTCCAATATAATCAATTTTATTAAAAAAGCTACGTTCACATTGTTTATTGCTATAAATATTATTTTTTAAATGCTTATTTGTAACGTGATGCAATGTAGGTAAGTTGTAGTTCACAAATGTGCCAGAAACGGCCGTTTTTCGCAATTATGTGAACTACAACTTACCTACATTGCATCATATTGGAAGATATGATTTTTTTAAGATTGGCGGCGCTAGTTGGCTCATGGAAAGTTCTTAATATAATATTTTGTCATGCAATAAAAAAATGAAAAAAGTGTATTTGAATTGAATTTGATTTGTATACATTGTGTTTTTGCTCGTAACACCTTTTCAATGGTTTCTAGGTAGTCAGAATCATATTTGGCGAGTCCACAAGAACAATGGCAACGAAAACGTTCGAAACATGGGTATTCACCGATTTTGGAACGTATTCAGTAATGTGACGTCATCGTCACTTACGCCCTTTTTAATGTTCACGATCTTAACTTAATTTTTAAATAATCAAAACGACATTATTTTAATAAAATAAAAATATGGGTTGGTTAATTTTACCAATTAAAAAAAATTAGTACAGGTCGCGTCATGTAAAAAGAACGCTGGAAGAAAGTGGAGGGGGTGTGTTTGCGCATGGGTAAAGCAAAGGTCGACTGGCGAACCAATAGCGCAACGGCAAGCATGCAGCGCGTGACCCGCCCTCCGCCCCCCGCGCGCCGCACCTCATACCACCAAATAGATCGATAAATCGCCTAATGCGCAGCTTGACCGACAGCGTTCTTTTTACATGACGCGACCTGTACTTGTCAATTGTTTTCATTATAGTTTTCAATTTATCATTCGTCGATATACATTGCTGCGTTTGGTTATCGTTTGTTAAAACCTTGCAAGAATATTGCAGTAATGCATAGCGTCCATGTGTTAAATTGAAATCGTTTACCAAAACGTTGCAAGTCGCGGTCACAGTTGTTTCAAATTTGAACAAACAAAATGAGCGCTTGGTTTGTTTCAGATTCCCGATTCCATTTGAGACGACCCCGTACATGGACTAACCACCAAAATGGACGTAAGTATCCTCCCGCCAGAAATCCTTCACTGCATATTTCTAAATTTAACAGGCAAAGATGTCATGGAGTGTTATAAAGTGTGCCAAAAATGGCAGGACGTCATTGACGGCTTCAGCGATAATTTCTGGAAGAAGCTATGCATTAAGGAGCATTATTACACCTACGAAGACGCGTATAGAAAAGCCAAGTTATCCTGGCGTCAGCTGTATGATTCTTTGAATTCCTGGGAAGACATATCGAATACAAACATCAAAGTCTTCAACATTTCCGTCGGAGTTGCCGTCAAATTCCAGATACTAGAAAACAGTATCATATCCACCCGACCGATCCATTGGAACTGCGAGACTTCCAACGCTATAGCTTACCACGACCTGGATACCGAACAAGAGATCTACCGAGAGCAATTCGACTTCGATTTCTCCGATTACTCGGAAAACGACAAGATCCTTGTCCTGAATCGTTGCGACTACGAATTAGTCGCAGTATCAAAGAGAACTAAGAAGAGATACGCTTTTACTAATGCCAAAGATTTAGATTGGCGTCCATGGCTGCTGTTTGAAGGTGATCTATATTACCAGAACCTTCGAAACGAACTGTGTTGGGTACGATTCACTGATCTGGAAAAGAGTTTATACTACGAGAGGAGAATGTTCAAGGGTCTCCAATCGGACACCTTTATGCAAGACATTATTCGAGATAAGAAAGGTGATCTCAAAATCCTTACTACCGATTGCATATATAGCGTTAAGAATGAGGAACTAAAGACACTATGTAGCACACATCGACCTAAAGGATTTCCATCGAAGGTCGTTCGACGACATGGCTTCAAACTAACCGAGGCAGACTTCATACCGTCTTTGACCAATGTCAGCGTGGAATCAATGCTGAGTTACGGCAATGTGCTGATTATTGCCACAATGGGACCACCGGCGCTACTCAATATATATTATAACCCTTACGGCCCAGACGACGACATAGACCTACACGATGTGGTTCCTGATAAAATTATTAATTTGGAAGAGTTGTGTGAGTTAAAGGATAAAAGACCACCTATTAATCATACGCATAACTTTGCAAAGCTTGACGAAGCTCGAGCTGTAGACGTGGATGACACCGTTAAAGATTCAATTCAAAAGCCGACCTCATCTAGACTGTGCCAATCTCAGTCTGTCGGTCTAAATAAGATTCCCTCTGCCAAAGATAAAACTTATTCGAGTCTGAACGATATTCACGCACCAGATTCAACATCGACAGAGAAAGACAAGGTTCCAGAAAAAGTCAAGGCTCCTGTAAAACATAGGCCTATGTCTACATTCGGCAGACAGGTCAACAATATGATCGAAGAGATTTTTCGCTCGGCGATGAAGGAGGAGCCTCGTTCGACGAGTGTTGACCAAATTGAAATTGTTGAAACCGCCAACGGTCACAAATTAGTAATTCTGTATCAAAACAGCATATTTGTTATTCAATTAACTCACAACCCGACGAAGAGCGAGAAAGTTGTGAAACAAAAGGTTTCGTCTAACATTTGTCGAGTTTGTAAGAAGAGCAAGACATTTTATAGACATAAAAATTGCAGATAAATCATTTGTTATAACAATGAGAGGTTTTCAAAGTAGCAGTTATAAATAAATAAATAAATAAACTCTGTTAAATTGATAATAGATGGCGTTGCACCTACACCGAAGTCAGATGTCATCATAAAAAAGGCCCGTGAAAAAAATATTCTCAATGGTCAGCTGAATAATATATTTTTTGGTTTGTGTAATTTTACACAATTTAATAGGTAAACATTGATAAAGTCACCAAGAATGAAAGACCACGACTGTAGCCAAACAATGACAACAAAACGAAGGCAGTGTTTCCAGATGTCAGCGTCACACACAAATCTAATTTTAATTTTGACACTTGATCAGTGCCATCTACCGGGGACTTTTTTAACTGTCACTTTGAAAACCTCTCACTCTTTTTATTTCTTTTTAAGGCCCATACCTGAGCTAACTAGGTAGCCTAAACCGACTGCTGAAAAGAGGAAAGTATTTTTTTTCGAGTATGTATGTCGATCTTGGCGCCAACTTAACCGGTTTGATGTATTTTGATGTATGAGGTTAGATTCATATAGATCACGGGACTGACATATTATACATTTTATAAAAGTCTCCACAGCAGTTATATATACCGTTATATAAACATTGTGTAATACGATAATATTCTTTAAGACAATAGTATCATTAGTCCCCACTGCTCGGACATTCCTTTACATCTAGGGAGCTCGGGCCATGAACCACGCGGCCTCAGCGCGGATTGGCAGATTACACATGCCTTAGTATTTTTAACACAATGATACTGTAAGAATATTATCCTGTACAATGTTTTATAACGTCATATAACTGCTGTGTAAGCATTTTAACAAAAAGCAGTCGGTCTTTTTTTTTTGTAAACTTTGTCGTTTGCTTTTATAAGTATTTTTTCGCCCATATCTTACAGGGATATTTAGTTGCATTTTCCAAAGTTATGGAGTGGTTTAAGTAGATTAAAATTTCATCTCGAATTTTGGCACGCGGTTAAAAGTCTCATGACGTTCGCTGTCTTATTATATTAGACAGGTGTCATTGAATTCATTCGACAATATTAAGTGGATGGTTAAACTTGTGGCAAACATTAATTCTGCACAGCGTTGAAGTAAATTAAACAATTTGGGGGAAAACAAAAAAAAACTTACAATAAATTCAACTATCGAAAATAAATTATTAATTTGATGTGCATCTTACTGTAAGTTTTTATATTTTAAAGTAGTTTTAATTTTGTGCAATGATTTCTTTCACTGGAATGGTAATTACTAAAATTTCTAAGGTCATTATTTGTGACGTACTTAGTTTTTTTTGCAATTTTTATTTAGTAAAAAAACCTTACCAATTTAATATTTATCATGAGTACAACTCCCAATTTCAATTTGTCGAATGAATTCAAGGACACCCTGTATATAAATTCTATATTTACATGTAGGTATGTGTATTAGCAATGTTTTTCACATTACTTTAATGTCTTCAATCACTCCAACTAAGCTAAAAGCTTGTAGTTTGACAGAGAAACTCTCAAAAACAGGGGTTCTCGTTTATATAAATTCATAGATAGTTTTAAGTGAGACTTGAGTTTGAGTTCGGCCTTTGACAGTCGTAAGAGCGAGCTCATGCTGAAACTGACTATAAAATATACAATCCTATAGGCCTATTTCTTCAAGAACTATTGGACTGGTTTTTAAAATTCCATTACAATACAAAGTGTAATGTCTACTTTAAACTGTCAATTCGGTATGTAAAGAAAGTTTTAGCCGAGCTATTTCCAAAACCATTTCGAGATTTTAAATTTAAAATCATTTTTGTAGGCTGTTTATGGCATAAATTCATTGCCTTACACAGTCTCTAATCTCTAGACAGATTCTTTTTCTTTTAAACGCAGCAAAGGCAGCTATATAGATTCAGCCTAATTTTATAATTATTTTGTGAAATAAATTAAAAACTTAGAAACACAAACACTTTAAAAATCTTTACATACCTATTGAATTGCGAACTTTTAGAATTAAGTATAATATAATTGTAGCCAATCAGAGAGTCTAATATAATATACAACGTGAAAATCTAGTAGTCGATTTATTAATATAAACTTTCGTTAAATGAAGAAATGACAGTAATAATTGTGAAAAACTGAACTCGATAGCGATCGCGAATCAATAGTAACACCGCGATATCGAAGCGTGGCAACGGTGCGGAGTGGCCAGCGGACGAGGTGCACTGCGAGGCACGTGCTGTTTGGTAGGTACCTACGTCTAGTGAGTTACTATCGGGTCTGTTTTCAGGTTGAATAAAATAATTTTAAAATCATTCAATACTACTGTAACTGATGGCAAATCATTAAGTACTACTAAAATTTCACATTGTAAATATATATACTTTGTGCCAAGCACACCTCTCATGCTGCTAAAATAATTAAGATGGATTATTGAAATCATATCTATCTACACATATAATAAGACTGTAAAAAGTTGAGTCTGTACTCTGTGCATTGGATATTTCTTCAAAAGATTAATTGTAATGTGTTTTATGCTCCCAGTTCACATGGCTATTCATATTCGCTATTGGATGTTTGTCGTATTTGTCAAAATATTTGACGTAGGTACATTCAAATATGCAAATACAGACAATTACGACCGTCCACATGAGAGCCAAATATAAACACACAAACATCGTTGAGTGTCGAAACAGACAAGCGCGCAAAAACGCGTATTTGGTATTTACTGTGTCTGTCGAATAGCCAAATTCAAATTCAAACGATTTATTGCAGTCACAAAGACCATATAAGTGTTAGTAAGTATTTAAAACTATGTTAGTGTTTACATGAGGTGTATTACGCGCCATAACATGCGACTTAGGTCCGACTCCGAGACCCCGAATATTTTAATAAGACGAATATTTTGTCAAACGTACTATCCACACTTGGTAATTATTTGTCAAATATAACAAATACAAATAGCCATGTGAAGTGCCACCATTAGGAACGATACTGATGCCAAAACACCATTTTAAGAACTCTTTATCTGTTCGTATCGATGTTCGGGCATCACGTCAAACCTACTGGAAGGATATTGATGGGACTTTTACTGGGAGATAGATGGCTAGGCAACGTATAGGATATAAACCATAGCGGACTGCGGTATGTGATGTGGAATCAAATAACCAGAGGAAGAGCTGCCTCCCATTGAAAGTACTTCGTCTATACTCTATACTATAGAGTAGATGTCGCTGGTTAGTATAGATACTAACCAGCGACATCTACGCATACGAAGTTGCGGGTGCAGCTAGTTATAACACAAATGCGTGTTAAATGTGCCATATTGTTAATTATAATTATATGTCTATTTACTTAGTAATAAATATATACGGTATCAATGTATTAATGTTATTTGATGTCTGTATTCGTAAAATATTAAGTAGAATTCTAAATGTGTCCTAAATGAACAAGGGTTGGAGATCGCTTTAAGCTATAAGGCCGCCCTTGTGCACTGTTTTGTATACTATAAGTTATACGTTGATTCCTAGCGAATAATTCTCTGATCTATCCAGAACTGTTCACACAGAAGTTATATAACGTTATAAAACATTGTGTATAAACTTCTATATATTCTTTAACACAATAGTACTGTAAGAATAATACATTGTTACACAATGTTTTATAACATTATTATAACTGCTGTGTGGGACCACCTTTAGGCTTGATTTATACGTACGGACTACAGCAGATCAATGGTAACACTTGCAGTACTAATAGGATAAATGACAAATATCGAAAATTAATTATTTTGAAAACAAAATTGAAATTAGTTGAAAAATGAAGTAACTACAGGCATTTAGAAAAGTTGTGTTAGAAAGAGACAGAAACTGTACACGCCATATTGTGGTTGTGACGTCATACCGTGGCAGCGCCATACAAACTTCATACTAAAGGCCGTTTTGCTAAAAAGAGATGGAGCATCCCCTGACCCCTTGACTTAATCGCTTAATATCTTCGGTATTAGTTGAGATATCGAAAAACTGATTTCACAGTTCTCTTCAGCAGGTGATGCAATAAATAAAAAATATGTTAAATACCCTATTCAACTCTTAAGACGCAGATAATAAGAACGATGCAAAGTCCGAAGTGTTACACTTGATGTTGAATTCGTACTGCAAGTGTTAACATTGATCTGCTGTTATCCGTACCACACATAACCACAACTACTATACGTAGTCGGGCGCTAATTTGTATGAAAACAAATACCTAGATTAACTATCATGCAGTGGCGTAAGAATAGGGTGGCATGACGGGCAAAATGCCAGGGGTCCCGGGCCCAAGAGGGCCACGAACAGGGCCCTGACCGCGACTTTAATCGTTTTCGTTATCGTTTTCATTTTGACACTTGAACGATATACATTGCTGCGTTTTGTTGTGGTTTGTTAAAACTTGCAAAAACACAGCAGCAATGTATAGCGTCCACGTGTCAAATTGAAAGCGATTACGATAACGATTGGAAGTCGCGGTCACCCAACAGAAGAAGTAACCCAAAATTGTATTATTTCAAAATTTAGTTAGTAAGCTAACTAAAAATGTATCGCGATTTGAACGCATTCAGAAGCATAAGAAATCTTCGCTCAGTTTTAGAAATCGCGTTTCCTTGGAAGGATTGAAATTGTTTCCAATTGAAGTATATTGCAACCTGCAGCTTTGCTCAATTTAAATGACGCCAATTTATTAGAAAAACCTTAGAATTTATTGATATTTTTAGAACATTTTTATTGAGGAATTTACCACGGGCCCCCGACAGTGTAGTTACGCCACTGCTCTCATGGACCACATAGTCGTAGTTGTAGTCAACTTGAACCACTATTTATCAGGGCCATCTACTTTTTGTAGCTGCGATGTAGCGTGGTTGTGGTTACGTGTGAATATAATCAATTCACTTAACGGAACCAATTTTAAATCTGTGAGTCTATACCTAGGAGAGTTCAGTCCACATCTCAAAAAGGTAAAATGATAATCATGAGATGATAATTTGAACAGGTCACTTTTCGTTTCGCATAGCGCATATGCAAGAAAATATCAAAACATATTTGTGATATCATTTAATAAGTTTGAAGAACCGTCTTCAAACTTATTAAATGATATCACAAATATGTTTTGATACCGATCAGACCCGCAGATTTTGATTCAAAGTTCTATCTATGACACAGTACAGTCCTTTTCTAATTCATTCCCAAGGACAAGGTCCGTTAACCCTATGAGCGAATAGGGAGTCCTTATAAAGCCCTAAAGAGTTCCTATATTCCTACTAAAATAAAACTTAAGATACAAATGATGTTTTAACAGAAAATTGCTGACATCAGACAAGAGAAGAGCTTCGAACTACAAAGATATTGATTAAACTCATGATTAATCGAGTGACATCTGACTGAGCGACATCTGAAATGTGAACTGAGTGACATCGGAATCGAGAGATATGGACTGAGTGGCATCTGAATCGAATAACATCTGACTGAATCTGAATATCTGAAAAGAATGAGTTTTGAACCGAGTGACATATGAACCGAATTGATTATTAGTTAAAATCATGATTAGTCGATCGAGTGATATATGACTGAGCGACATCTGAATTGTGAACTGAGTGACATCGGAATCGAATAACATCTGGCTGAAAAGAGTGGTATTCGAATTGATTATCATCCGAATATCGGAAACGAGTGGATTTTGTGCTGAGTGATATCTGTACCGACGTGACTTCTGAGCTGAATGGCATTTGTTACGAATGTGTTCTGAACCGAATGACATATAAATTGAATGTATTCTGAAAAGTGATATCTGAAGTTTGTGTCGTTGTATCGTAATTAAGTGGGATATTAACAAAGAGCTGATTGGTATATACACAAAGCAACATTTAAGTGACTGACATCTGAACCAAATAACATTTGACCAGAGTGAAATCAAGCAAGGTAGACGTATCCGCCCAAAAATTCATCGACCCCATCAATAATGCATTGACTGTGTCCATAATTTCGTACTAATATTGTATTCAAATTACATTCTAGAAAAATGAATGCACATATTTTTCCGCCAGAAATATTAGAGAAAATATTCAGTCATTTAGACCGTACAGAGATATCAGACTGTCGAAAAGTGTGTCTATATTGGAGACAAGTAATTGACCGCACTACAGAGAACTTTTGGAGTGACGTATATGCAAATGAACAGAGAGAAGTATTCAACGAAGCATATAGAAAAGCTACACTATCATGGAGTGAGTTACATGCAACTTTGGGTATGTGGTACAAGGTATCGGCAGCTACAATTACAGCAAAGAGATTACGAGAATTAAAAAAAATTGAGAAGTTTCAATTACTGAAAAATGGTGTTATGTCAGCTTCACTTATAAAAGGTAGGTCTCGATATTGTTGTAAACTTATATATTATGAAAGTTGTGATGAGGACGGTATATTTGAGTTAAGTAAACAATTTTTTGATTTTCGTTTCTATAACTACGCAGAGAATGATACTATTATAGTATTCGATTCCAAAGAATTACACAGACATATGCGCGTAATTTATAAGCCAACTAAGACTTGCATATTAACTATTACAAGTGACTCACGTCACCCTTGGATATTATATGAAAACGAATTGTTTTATCAAATATATCATTTTAGATTGTGTTCTGTTAAATTAACGGCTACAAATGACATATGCGCGTTACCAAATTACGAAACCACACATTTTACGGGAACATTAACACCAGGCAGAATGTGCGATATATCTCGGAATAATAATCAAATGAAAATTTTAACAAACCGAAGCATTTATACTATAGATAACAATGAATTGAAACCTATAGCCCAATTGAACGACGATAATTTCCAATTATTAAGAACACACGGTTTCAAATTACGGCTTCAAGATATCGCATCGCATTACAAGAAAGGGCATCAGATTACAAGATCTCGTTTCGCTAGTTTGGTCACTGTCGAGTGTGTCTTTACGTACGGTAAAATCCTCATTATTGGTACTTCCAGTAAAACAGAATCAAGTATAACAATTCATATATATATCAGTCCTTATGGTTCCAAATACGAACCTCAATTATTCGACGCAATCCCAAATAAATCTATTGATTTAGATGAAATATTTCGTCTTGCACCCAACACGTCTAACTTACAACCCTTAAAACAGATTGATGTTGTAGAACTATGGAATGGACATAGAATTTTTGTATTGTATCGATCTAAAATATATGCTATCGATTTATGTCATGATGAGGATGTGATTAATAATGACAGTCAATGTAAAAAGCGGGATAATACAATGAATTGACTGTCAATTCGAGATTCTCAAGAATAATCTAGTTTCTGTGTAATTGTATGTTTACGGATGTATACTGCTTAGGGGTCATACTTTACCACGCCCACAAACCTTATAATAAAATATAATATTGTAACAGATTTTTTTTTTAGTTAGAAGATCTATGCACAAAATCTTTATTATGACGAAAAGTACGACTTTCTAATATGCAATGCAAGATATCAAATTTAGAAAAGCTAAGCAATCGGAACCTGCCGAAATTGAATCAGGTTGTTATAATTTTTATTCAGTGGTAGGATATAAATAGCCCTTCAACGTAAAATTTAACTTTCATACAAAAAATTTTTATGCATAAACTAAGACTAAACACAATCGAATGATATCTAAAGTAGGATCTGAATCGGGTGACATCTTAAGTAGTATCTGAACTGAATGACATCTAAAGTAAGTGACATCTTACCGCAGTGGTATCAGTGAGTATTAGCGTTCTCAAAACGATGAAAGATATCATGAGATGGTGTGCTGAACAGAGACGCCGCTATACCAGCGTGATAGCACTGTCACGCACGCCATGACATGATTTCATCGAACTGTAATCACCCATCACGCCATGGCCAACGTCGTAGTCGCAAAAAGCGGGCGGTGGATAGTTTGCTGCATTGAATATACGGGAGGGATGTTAGATAAATTGGATGAGGTATGTGTGCTATTGTATGCCAGGATATGTGTGCTATTGTATGACAGGGTATGTGTGCTATTGTGTGCCAGGATATGTGTGCTATTGTATGCCAGGATATGTGTGCTATTGTATACCAGGATATGTGTGCTATTTTATGCCAGGATATGTCTGCTATTGTATGCCAGGATATGTCTGCTATTGTATGCCAGGATATGTCTGCTATTGTATGCCAGGATATGTGTGCTATTGTATGCCAGGATATGTGTGCTATAGTATGCCAGGGTATGTGTGTTATTGTATGCCAGGATCGCTATGTGTGCTATTGTATGCCAGGATCGCTATGTGTGTTGTTGTATGCCAGTATTGCAGCATGTGTCCATCGTCTCTGCCTAACCTCACTTTCCTTAAATCGTGTTGCTATCCCTTTCACACTTCCTTAATATAGAAAGGGACAGGGGCCTAAACGGTGGCGCAACTTTAAATAACGTTTATGAATACGCGCCAATAAGAAATGCGAAGCAAGCAATGGCCTAATTAGACGCAAGACGTAAGATGAAGCAAGGCGAAATGCACGCGCCAATTTAATAAAAGTTATGCGCGAAAGAATTTTGTATGAAAGTTAATTTAGAATTAGAACATAATAAAAATAAGTATGTGTATTGAATGTTTAATTAAATGTCTCCTTGATGTGATAAAATATACCAATAGAAAGTTAAATGCTGTTTCATTTATAAATAATAATTACTTTGTGACGAATATACAACAACCCAATAATATTGCTATATTAGAATTTGTATTACGCATTATCCATGCTCGGTGAATAAATTAGAACATGATGAAAAAATTCTTGCCGTGAGCAGGACTTGAACCTGCGACCGCGTCATCGTAAGACGCTCTTACCAACTGAGCCACCACAGGCCACGCCCACCGAAAATCTTCATCGCATTATACATACTTAAAGGGTATGTTACGCAACTCCATCTATCGGACAATAGTAGTAGTATTCCGACAACCATGTCTAACATTCGGTTAGAAACATGATTTACGATGACGCGCTCCTATTTTTTGCGTGACACGGATGACAAGGTCGCAGGTTCAAGTCCTGCCCACGGCAAGAATTTTGCATCATGTTCTAATTGCTATAATAGTTTATGCCTGACGGGGTCTGTCATTGAGTGCATTCAGATGCGCTCAGAGACGGGACGGGTCCTGCTAAGTGCATCACATATCCCATTAAGAGCCTTCATGGAGCCAACTAGCGCCGCCAATCTTAAAAAAATCATATCTTCCAATTTAATCAATTTTATTAAAAAAGCTACGTTCACATTGTTTATTGCTATAAATATTATATTTTAAATGCTTATTTGTAACGTGATTCAATGTCGGTAAGTTGTAGTTCACATAATTGCGAAAAACGGCTCCTCGTTTCCTGAAACGAATTGATAAAGGCATTAGTAAATAAATAAGTTAGTAATAAACACCCACTGGGACAGCTTAGTCGGAGATTTTGCCATGAACCAAATCAATACATTATCCATAAATCCACACATCCACAAAATGTTTAGCAATAAGCACAAGCAGCCTATGTATACATACTCTTAGATGTGTACCGATAGATGGATTCTTACACCTACCTAATAGTGCGGCTCGACAATGCCTCCGTGTGTAATGATCCTCTGGTGAGCCAGACGCTGCGTTAAGCACCAGTCATCATTCTGGGGCGCTGTGCATATCCAGAATCACCTGAAATAACCAATAAATTGTAAAACCCGACTTCTTCGTTTGATGTACAATTTTAGTATATTTTCTGTGCAATAAAGAATATTTAACCTATCTTATCCTGTTATCCACTATCATCAAAAACCTTTTACACACAAACCATTTACACTGCCAATCAGAAAGACTATCTGAAAACGCTTGGACGACTGAGGTTACCTGGAAGAGATTGCTTCGTGCGAGTGAGGCCGTCTTTGAACAAATTGTATGTATTTATTTCTCCGATATAGACACTGCCTTTTCGTGCAATAACATGTTTATCATCTTATGTAAAAGCATGGGACTGTTGTAGGATGCATGTCTTGATGGATTTGGATCATGCAGCGGCTACAGGAAGCGACAAAATGAACATATCTACATACTCAAAACATTAATTACCTTGTAGCAGTCGGATAAAGAATATAAATATTGTATAACTACCTAAAAGCCAGCAAGGGTCATCCTCTCAATACAGCGCTTCTAGGTGAATCTTTACTGGGCAATTCCAAACATGAGAATAATTGCTCGCTCCTCCAAAAGATGCATCAAGGTGAAGGGTTTGTAGGTCGCCATCACAAATCTGAAAATATAAGGCAAATACTGCAAGAAGACAAATGCAATTGTTCTAGAGATAAATAAACAGTACCTATACTAGATAAACTAATAAGTCAGTCAGTATGCCCACTTAAGACTCCTCATTATGGTTTATTTGGTAACGAACGGCAGTGAAGCAGTGATACACTTATTTACTCCCAAGGCCAATAGTCATTAGACAGTTTTGAGTATGAACTCAGCATGAGTTCGCACTTGTCTGTCAAAATTGTGTGAACTGACAGTTGTAAGACTCAAACTTCACTCAAACTCAAAACTGTCCTTGACTATTGGCCTAAGAGTATAGGTTTGTTTAGGCAATTATAACTTACTAGTAGAACATTCAAAGAATTATATCATGCATCCATTATAGCACTTGTAGGGAAGTCTACTTCAGTATTTTAAAACGAAATATTTGCTTTTTACTCCCTCTCTTTCCTCATATTTTTAATATAGTAAACTTACCATGAGTGAGTTCTTGGCTCTTGCATTGGTCCGAAAGGAAGAGACATAGTAGTTCATTTCATTACAAAGCTCTACGAAGAGAACTATTCGTTGAGTCGATAATTTGCAATGAATGAATGTATCTTCTGGGATTTCAAGCGGGTTACTATGATCGCGGAGGAGTCTTCTGGCTCTGATAAGCTGCCATTTCAAACGTTCTTCTTCCGCGGGAAGATGTAGTTGTGGCCTAGAGTTGATATACTTAAAACACAAATCCACAGACCGACATCACGTCACAAATACACAGTATTTAAAACACCCTAGCCGCCATGATTTCCAAAATCAAGCCTTGGAACTTTAAAATGTAGTTAAAAACAGGGGAGTGACAGAGCCTTCAGCCAATGAGATGGCTAGTGGGGCCGGCATCAAAGATCCTTTTAGAAAAAAAACTGTCATATATTTGACAAACACGAGACCGTATTTAATTATGAATGCATGTTAATTTTTAATTCAGAATCTCAGCCCAAACCCACTTTTTTCACCGCAATTTCGACGCCAGCCAGTTAACCAATGGTATTTCAACGTGTTTACAACAATATTGCAGCAATTTCTAAGATTCATAATGAAACGCCTTAAATTGACAACATTGTGTGCTAGCAACACAGCAAACTGCAAAGCCATATTAAAAAAAAAATTAAATATGGCGACGGCGGCGTTTGTTTTCCAACTGAATACTGTTTGTTTTTATTTTCAAAGATGCTTAACGCGGTGTGCGTGGGGACTGCTAGTCCATTTTTTCTACGAGGAAACTTTACAAACGGCCACATAGTCAAAATGTCAGTGAAGGGTGGTTAAAAGTTCTAACAAAGTCTAACCCTACTTTGTTGTACCTCCCACAACAGAACTGGACAAAAGGTAAGAAATACTATTTAGATTGGTTCGTTCGCAACCCGTATGCAGAAATATATTTGAATTTTATGATGTATATCTTCTAGTTATAAAAATAGGGTCGGACGCTGACAAAAATACTATCTTATCTACATAACCTCTCCTTTTTATGATACCAGCGGAAGGGGCACTTTGGGGATGAATTGTTGTTAGGTACTTTTTTATTTTAATTTTTTTTTCCAAAAAAGACTTAAGAAAAATTTTCATCAAAAAAATACTTGACTCGACCAGTTCCGATGTCATGATGACCCCCCCTTTTTATCATCGCAATGGACCAAGGACCTGAAGGGCAACAACTTTTGTCTGAAATTTTTTTTTTTGCGGGTCCGTTTTGTGACCCCCCGAGCCACCACCTGGAAGTTGCAGGTGACCCCCACCAATTTTATTGGTGCAACGGAAGGAGGGCACAAAGGGTGACAACTTTTGCCTGAAACACTTTTCTCTGCGACCGTTATTTTCAGAGAAAAAAAAATGAAAAACATATTTCGAAAATTTTCTAAGTCCCACGTCTCTGAAAGCGGTGGTTGTAACGCTAAGGGTGCGTGGGACTTAGAAAATTTTCGAAATATGTTTTTTCATTTTTATTTTTTTGTCTGAAAATAACGGTCGCAGAGAAAAGTGTTTCAGGCAAAAGTTGTCACCCTTTGTGCCCTCCTTCCGTTGCACCAATAAAATTGGTGGGGGTCCTCTGTCAAATTAGGAGGTTCTTTAATCCCAGTAGCCCAATGGAACACCAGTTTACACATAAAACTTATTTTCCAACTATTGAGTAACATATTTTTTACCAGACGTAAAGAAGTAGAGTTCTGTAAGAGAAGTATAATGTATTTTGAGTGCATTCTATGTATGTATGTTGGTAATATAGGCACCTACATAATATTATGAAATATCTGATCATTAGGCTGACTTTCATTTCAATATTTAAATTATAATAAAGCCGGCCTGTTTTATATATTATACAAATTATTATTCATATTTTAATTTTTTGTTTTAGCCGTGATGCCTGAACAAAGTCTAAGGATGTCAGCAACTCAGCATAGCAATCCCGATCATCGCGTAAAAAGAGAATAGTGATAGAATTGGTATGTATACATACAGTACATCACATAGTATGTACATAATTATTAGTTCCAATATATTTTCTAACGAAATATGCAGCAACCGCAATCTTGTCAAGTGCACATGTGTACTTTCATTTGAAATGATGTGTACAGTTGGAAGAATTTTTTTTTCATATTCTTAATGTACGGTTGAATGCACGTAAAGTACTTATGTAGGTACATATTTATATTATGATCACGGCACATTTTACCGCTTGCGCCGGAGACTGTGGCCGTGAGAGCGAGCTTTTGGGGAGAGGCTGTGGCCTATATTAATAGGCCACAGCCTAAGTTGCATGCGTTAATACCCATAGTTGGGTTAATACCCATAGTTGGGTTAATACCCATAAATTAACCTCACTTGCAATAAAAGATGACCCTAGAGTCAAAAGAGTTAACCCGAGCAAAATATATGGAGCTTTTACGGGTTAAGTCGGCAACTCTAGGGTTATCTTTTATTGCAAGTCACCTTAAGTAGGATTTGTTTAATAAATGTTTCAGGAAACCGTTCAACGTTAACGTCACCAGATGGTTCAGGGAATCTCTCAACGGCGCCAGATGAATCATTCAATGCCACCAGTTTGTATCGCAATTGTTCTCCATTGAAGGGGCTGAAGACACAGCATTGGCTCAGTACTCTTGTGAAGAATTTTTTTTAATTTCATTCAGTAGGTATATTGTCAAGTAATAAAAGTTTGTATAATTGTAATTTTTTTTATTTATTTAATGGATTCCTAAGAAAACATTTAATATTATGGTTTTAAATATGCAGAGGCATCGATATATATTTTTATCGTGGGACACCCCTAGTGAAAAACATCGAACTCGGTTTATCGACATGTCCCCGTCTCTAATTCTTGACGTCATCGGCGCCACTGTCTTAGGGCCATGTGGACGATGCCGGAACTAACCAATCCAGTAGTGATCCAGTAACGCCATCTCCAGGCAAGGCCAGAGTCCCATCTATTCGTAGAATATCCTCTTAGTAATTTGTGGTTAAAAAGTACCGAAGGAGCTATTTTAACAGAGAGAGGCAAAGCTTACTAAAGCATACAGCCTGGTCAGATGAAATGAAAACGAGGGTTAGGCGCCTTTAACTAGGCGGTCGATGATTTATTCATTGTATTGTAGTGTTTCGCTTTTCACTTCTCCAAACAAAATCGGTTTATTTGTTTGTGAAGGAAATTCTTGATATTTAAGATAAATGTTACAGAAAAGAAGAGATAGCGCTATACAATTTATGATATATTGACTCTTTCGTTCGCAGTGTTCCCTTCAACAAGTTTCGCTCAAAACGGTGTTTGTTAGAGGTTATTATGATATGAATATGTTTATTTTATTATAAATAATAAAGTAACGTGAGGACTACATTAATTATTTAATTCTATATAAGAAATTAAGGATCATTGGTCAGCAGAGTGTCGCTAAGGGGTACAAACAAAATTAAAAAAAAAATCGCTGAAAAACGACTTCATAAGAGTAACGAGACTGTGTAAAGTTAAGGTTTACTTATTCTCACACCCATTTTGGAGTGCCCCGGACTAAGGCCCCATCCTTCCAGCTGGGGGAGCTATTGCACCTCATGGAGGCCAACAGGGCGCTGCCAGCGGCGACGAACGGAGCGTCTCATCCAGGGACCTTTTGGCCATAATCTACTAAAATGTTAATAATTTTGAGAGAAACATCACTGTTACGTTTTGTGTAAGTATAAATTAAGCAGCCCCTGACCCACCAGCGATGTAATGTTCCGCGTAAGATATTTCATTGTTTTCTGTTTACAGAACTCTCAAATGCTGTATCGATAATCGATGCGAGATATCAAATTTGGCCACCACAGTCAGCAGCAGATTCATGTGCTCTCGGATTCCCCTGTGTGTACTGTGCAACTCATTCGAACATAATTGATAGCAAGAAGATGGAATTAGCTGAGCATACTGCATAGTTGTGTGTACATACTGTGGCATGTCTTTGCCGCTCTACTCCATGAAACTGTGGTGTTCGTGTCACAACTTCTTACCGCTCCACTGGACTATGCCGGGCATCATTAATTAATGTATAAAGTGTATTTGTATTAACTTACATCACCATTTTAATTTAATTAAGTATTATAGATTATTCAAATAATTTTCACCATATTCATACTTAATACTATTGTTTAAATCATATCAGGGTCTTCAATATGATAGTGTTTACTGTGATCCACCTTCTTGCATAATTCCCTTGATTGAACAAATCTTCCAGGCACTCCGCGACCCATCACATCTGTCATCCATCATGATCACTTGTTTAATTTCATAAAACATTCTTCATAATAATAATATATAATTTATGTTTAGATAAGAGATTAGGTTATCGTAGATATATTACTTTAGATTAGAACATCATATCATAGCAATTTGCAAAAATAATGGTGTTTGGAAAATTGATTTCCATCCATTTTCAATCAAACCAATGTAAACATTGGTTTGTTTACATTGAATGTAAACAAATCTACGTGGCTCCGGCCACTTTCGCAGCTGTTCGTAGATGTATATGTACGTTTCTATAGACTACTGTCACTTTTTAACCAATCAAAAGAGACTCCGTGATCCCATTGGCGGATACATGACATTTCTTCATGTCGTAAGCGAATGAACGTGAACGTAGGTAGTTATAAGTACTAAAGTGAAAATAGTACCAGCCAAAAAGTACAAAGAAATAATATAAATGCAATACAATATTCACTAAAATCAACCAAAAATGTGTTCCACGGGCTAGAAACTTAGAATAAAAAATCCAACCGTATAGAAAAAATCTTTAAAAAAAATAAAATGAACTCTACTGCATTATGTTAAGGTCCGTAGTAGCACTTACGGTGTGCAAGTAATTTGACAAGTGACGTCACCATGACATCATCCATCCTATTCTCTCACTACACCCGTCCTTTTCTATGGCACAGAGTAACTAAAATGGTTTTTTTCTGTGGTATCGATAAAATTACTGACTCGATGGTTACGGTACAATCCACATTTTTAAAAAAGTTAAGTGGGTGACAGTTATCTCATTGTGGTTTATTTTCCAAAAAAATTCCAACGATCTTTTCAGATTTTTTGTTATTAGCGCTTTGTAGTGTAAGGATATTTATTCGTTACAGTGTATCTTTATTATTCAGTAAGTCTTATCGTTAAAATAACACTTTATTGTTTAGTGGGGCGCGAAACAAAGACGAAATGAAGCGCCTGTCTTCGAACGCTTTAGCCAAAGACTTCTGATCCATATAGTTATGTAGTAAGTAAATAATGTTTATAAAACTTCCCTCAATTCGGTGTGGCTTTTGGAATAGGACAAGGACGCCTCCAACTTTTTTCACATGACTATTTTTCACCCTAACTAGAGTTTAGGTTATGAGGTATGGCGCCAGGGACGAGACGAATTTAGCATTCCCATCTTCTTTTTGTATCTCTCAAACAAACCAGCCTGAATTGATTTCTCCAATATTCATATTATACCTTTATTTCTCTACATTTATTTATGGATATTTATACACATACAGTGACGAAGACAATATTCTAAAACTAACCGTAACCATCTAATTAAATTTTCCCAAAGAGGAACAACATTTCAGTTGGGCCCATGGTAGCGGAATTTTAGGGGCGACCCGGATGGAGACACAATGGGTACAACACTCGGTCAAAAATGTGTATTAACTTTTTAACCAAATAATGTAGGTATGTGCATCCAAGCGAGTGTGCATGTATAGCTAAATACTGTTTCATAAATATTTTATCTATAATTTATGGAAAACATATAAAGAAAAACTTCAGTGGGCCAGTGCGTGGTGGTTGCCAGATTTAAGTGGCCCGGGACAACTCTGAACTTAAACACGCCGCCACTTCATGGAGGGGCTCAGATGAAAATGTTACTAGTGGTCACCCATCTAGGTTCTGACCTCGCCAAACGTGGCTTAACTTATACGAACGTTTTCAACATGTACTTGCAACTGTAGTACTACCAGCCCCTCTTATGTGATTAAGTAAAGACACCATAATTGTACCTAACCAATGTAACTTTACCTTATTAAATTTCAGGAAAGATGCATGTTAACAAGGGCATTATTGATGGATGCAAGTCAACATCCACTAGTTTGCGAATGTTTAGTTTGTTTGCCGAGAACTTATATCTACAAGAAATTTGGTTAAAACAATTATAATAGATGACAATGCTCCAAAGCTGAAAATTCTACCCGGACATTCTATTTTGAGACAACAGGACCTGGTATGTGTTGAACATGTTTGGATGGTTCTGACTAATCTTTGTATCTGTTAAGTTCATACCCTTCTCTATCAGTCGAGTCGAGCTATGATTTAGTGACCATTAAAACATCTATCATTTCAGGTGTGTCAACGATACTTCGAAGTTAAGTATTTATTAGCCAACAATTGAAGAGCATTCTTGGCATGTCCTACACTATACTGATGAAGAAATATTATTTGGGCGACCTTCAAAACCTTATTGGTAAGTAATAAAAATGTAAACTTTCTATGTAAGTACAGTTAAGAACAGATAATTAATATAGACCTCAGAAGGGTTGGATAGCTCAAGAACTCCTTGACCGTTTGTCAAAAATTCGTTTAACTCATAGATAGTTTATTTATTTTATTTTATTTATTTTACATTTTCGGAATACCAACAGCTGTAAAGTACAGTCGATGATTTACAAAAACAATTTTCAACGCAGCCAGTAATAGGTATTCGCAAATAAGTAGATAGTTTATTTATTTTATTTTATTTATTTTACATTTTCGGAATACCAACAGCTGTAAAGTACAGTCGATGATTTACAAAAACAATTTTCAACGCAGCCAGTAATAGGTATGAAAACAATATATCAAGATATGAAAACCTTATAAGCTAGAGACACAAGATATCGTAAGACACCAGGTCAAAAGCTTTTGACAGGTCCAAGAACGCAGCATATACTGGCGTCTTCCTATCTGTATAGTATCTGACAGTATGCTTGAGAGCCAAGATCGCTGTTTCGGTGGACAGACCAGCTCTGAAACCAAACTGCGCATCATGCAGGCCTGTCAGTCCACCCAGGTGATTCCCAAGCACACCGTCAAACACTTTGGCTACTATCGTGGCTAGCGAGATGGGTCTATAG
>CAUOQI010000005.1:0-52500 GCA_963506565.1 Tachystola acroxantha
ACAACATTGTTTCCGATAAAAACGTTAGCTCGACATTATTCTTTGTGCGCGAATTTTGTGCAGAAAATACAAACACGTAGAGAGTAGAACCGACTCGGGTTTTTGTGAGCTAGGGGGGGGGGGGGAGGGGGGGGGGAGAGGGGAAGGTTATGTTTAATATTATATTGGATTGGATAGAGCAAAGCGGAATATAATGATACCATCTCATCCCTTCAGACAGAATTTGTAAAAATCCAATCTGAATAATATTTATGCTGGCGAACCATTGATCTCCTATAAACAACTAGATACACAGTCTGCCTTCTAAAAATGTCCGAGCGCAAAGAAGGTCCAAACGGATGAATGGACCCTCATTTGCTTTATTGGACATGGTTTGGACGTTAACAATAGACCCTTATTTGGACGTTTTTTAAATTGTTTTAGTAAGATCTTTGTGTATCTAGTTGTTTATAGGAGATCAACGTGGCAAACATAAATATTAAATGAAGACTTACTTCATCATTGTTCGAACCAGGTTCGGAGGCAAGCTGTATTCTAACAGAGCCACCGTGACTCGTACTCGGGTCGCCAAAAGTATGGTCTTAGACTATTCAATCATTCAGAGCTAGTGGCGGATATACAAATTACATACAAACTTGCAAATGTAAATAAAGAAATTGTAAATGTCGATGAAGTTTCGTCCCGACCGGTATTGGAACCAGGACTGGACCCTCGCCTGCAGGAGGCTTGGCTTGGACACAGCAAAGTATTCCCCATAACACCACACTAAATGCCACCACAGGGGTCATGGGGAATCGCCCGCCCGGAGATAAGTCCGTCCGAACAGACGCCATGACACCCCGTCGCTCATTTAGTCGTTTATTCCTATTAGTTCTGCCCCCTTACCATGAACCCTTATAGCAGGACTACTTCAACAATACTTTTTAATTTCGTACCATGACGCCCTTCAGTGCTGAGGATCGTGACCCTCAACAGCAGGTGCCTTGTCATGTGTGAAATAGCGCCAGGAGACACGGTCTTGTGCTCTTCTCACAGCCTCTTCAAAGGGCACGCCGAGGATTCTGCCAACCACATCAGTCCAGCGGGCTGGTCCTCAGCACTGAGGCAACGATTAGGGAGGAGGAGGACCATGACGCCCTTAATAAGCTTACTTTAAGGTCGTCATGGTACGAAATAACAAAGTATTATTGAAGTAATCCTGCTATAAGAGTTGGTAAGGGGGCAGTTGACTACTAGTGAGAATTATTTGCCTGTTGTCATCATCAGGGATGCAGGTACTTGAGTGATACAGCTACTTGAGTGTTACAGAGCTCCTTAGCGGCTAATCTCAGCCACGACCGGCCTCGAGTCCTCCGCTAAGTGCGGCCGTAAATAACACTCGGAAACTACTTACAGGGGATGGGAACGACCGAGGTCGATAGTTAGAGACGAACGACCCGGCTTGGGGGAGGGGGGGGGGGGATGATACAGGGTGTGACACAGTGTGTGGCACAGGGTGTGGCACGGCACAGCACTCGCCGCCGCCGGCACACGACAGGAAGCGGCAAGCTTGACACACAGCCGCGACCTGTAATCTGCGATGAGTTGAAACGCATGCCCCGCCTCATGTCCTGCCGTCGTTACCTACTGGACATAGATCGCAGGCCTCAGATCGCTACCTACCGGGCGTTAAAATGATATAATGAGGGGGGGCATGCGCTTCAACTAATCGCAGATCGCGGCTGTGTGGAGGGCATTAGGCGGATGTCCCACCGCCGGCGAGTAACTCTCGGCTATTTTCTCAACCAAGAACCGTACAACAGATAGTATATTCCGTGTAAACAAAAGAGATGCATATATTAATAGTTCATCGCCGACTGATCACACCCCCGGCGGCGACTCGCTCGGCTAGTTTGTCGCCGAGTGGGAGACGTATATCGGCGATGAACTATAAATATTATGTCTCCGAGCGAGTATGGCTGCGTCTCTTTTGTTTACACAGAATGTACTATCTATTGAACGTTTCTTGCGCGAAAATATAGCCCATAGTTACTCGCTTACTCGCCGGCGGCCTGGAGCCGAGCTACAAACCAATACTCGCCACTCGCTGCTCGCCCACTCGTTTTATAGTTGATAGCTCTACTCGCTACTCGCCGGCGGTGGAACACCTGCCCAAGCCCGTAGTCTAGACTACAAGCTATAAAGCTCCCTATACACACTTTGTATTGTATATTTTGTCTGAAGATATAAATGGAAGTTAATAGTTTGTGCGATTCAATTTGAACATCAGTTTGAAATCCCCAGTCCTTGTATCTGTCCGTTAGCAACTAAATTACAGTGACAATATCTGAGTAATATTTTAGTGAGGTGTCCACTGAATCGTAACAAATGGCGGCCCGAGCCGGACCCCGCCGGCATGCAGTATTCACCGCCGCCCCGAGCCCGAGCCCGAGCCAGCCGCAGACCGCGAGTTACAACCATCTTGGGGATGGAGACGTAATCCACTACCACTACCACAATTAACTATCATACTTCCTCTTGTTGACAATTAACAGCGTTACAACAAGCCTATAATATTGGTTAAGCCCTCCCCCCCCCCCCCCCCCCCCCCCAGGACACGGAACATCACTTAGTGCCGCGTGTTGTGTGGCCTCAGAGCATGTCAGCACCACGGCGCACTCACAGCCACTGAGTGCGGGGAGCGAACAAACATGTGTAGGAGGAGTATCAGGACACTAAGGCCCGTATTAATAAATCACTCTCAGCTCAAAAGTCAATCTTGAGAACGACCTCAAGTTGGCGTTCCTATTAATAAACGTAACTTAGGTGCGCGTTTAGGAATCTGGTATCACGTGTGTAACGCCGTATTTATAAGCAAAACTCAGTTCTCAGGAGAACTGTCAAACTCACACTTGAGAACGTATTTGCTGATTCAAAGTCGAAAGTACTTTATTTGCTGTAAATGTGGTGATACAGGATTGCATGCGAACCGCGACTTGAGAAAGACCACGTGATACGCCCTCAAGATTGGTTTATTAATAAATTACATACTTGAGATGGTGATCACGTCTTGAGAGTGTATCAGATGAATTCGGTCTTGAGGACTGGTTTGAGCTCAGACTATTAATACAGGCCTAAGATAGGGAAGCACACCCTCCACCATATACGAGTCGTCTCCATGCACTGGCTTCGAACAAAGAGCATATGAGCACTTTCACACTATTCAGTTCACTCAGATTTAATTTTTAGGCAAAGCCGTGCTCGACGAACAAATTAAATGATGAAAAATTGCTAGCTGTGGACAGGACTTGTATGCTCGAAGACAATGAAAGGTGTACAGTAGTTGAGATTTTCCCCAAAAAGTACTTGCTTGATTTGTGAAAATTCTTCTAAATTACATAGTGTGTACTCTAAACTATTTACCAGTAAAATAAATTTAACAATCGGTCCAGTAGTTATTGATAAAGTTTCAACCTTATTGAGGCCCCCTGTATAAGTTATTATCTGTCTTCGTGTTGTCATTCCGTGACCTCTCAGTTTCTATAGATCCCGCCCACTCTACATTTGTATGGCCTAGCCCATGAGTAATGTTACCGTTATAACGAATGAAACCTCACAACCTGTAATGGTTACGATATGAATTAGGAACTCTGACAGATGTGCGCACAGCCAGTGGAGCAGAGCATAGTGCTGGGCACCACCGCGGACCTCTGATGAGCCGCCTGCTGGCTGCGGACGCGGCCAGGCACACGAGGGACCCAGGGACTGACGAGATGAACAGCAGAATGATATTTCTTTATCTTATTACATAAACAAAAACCCAGACTGTTTTTGTCATGAAATATATCGGAACCAGTTCCATGATTAAAATAAATGTAACGTTATCTCATACACGGAAACACATCAAGCCGTCTACGTTTAGTTACGTCGCGTATTCACGCGTAGCAAGAACACTTCTGTGAGGTCTGTCCGACAGCAGCTTGCAAGTGCAAACTCCGCCCTCGCTACACAGTTTAGACTTGCAAGCTGCTGTCGGACATTACTCGCAGAGGTTTTAAGCCGTAACGTGTCAGCCTGGTAAAAATATCTTCAACCCTATCTTCCCGGCTGCCAGGCAACAGTCCCTGTGCCCGAGCCAGCCAGCGGGGCGCCTGGAGCCACGCCAGAGGCCAAACGGCTCCATGCATTTTATTTATTTATTTATTAAGTAAGCAATATATGTATGTTACACACCATTTATATATTCATATTCATTCATATTCATATACTTTATTTCTAACCATACGGAACATTACAGAGCACTTGGTTATGTCAACAACAATTTGGTATCGTACAATGAAACCTGGCGCCAGATTTATTTAGGCGAAGAATATGACTCACATCAGAGATTTAAATCTTTGATAAGTGTAGGTAGTCTACACTTGATCCAATTTAGTTATATATCTATTAAAAAAAATCCATGTATTTATTAAATGTCCCAATAGTTCGAAAGATAAAATAAGAAAATAGCTGCTATAGACTCGAATACACGACTAAGTATGCGTTGGCGTGGAAAGTGTAGCGGCCCAAATAGACCGTAGCCTGTTCTAGGGCCGACTGATTTGTTGTAGCGAACTTATTCAATAGTCTGGCAGTCATAGATGACGTCCGAGTGCGATGTATATGCCGATGTATATGTATATGCCCATGCCGGGAGCAGGCCGGTGCTAGCGCGGCCACACAATAATATCCCGGCAGACGGCGCCCGAGTGGCGGATAACCAACCACACTACCGGTATACAGACTCGCACAGAATAACTACAAGGATAGACATGTCATGCGGGCAGTGGAGCCTATCATACATTACATCACACTCATGACCAAAAACTAGTACTTACCTACTCCCTGTGCCCTGGGCTCAGAGATATACAAGGAAACGATCATAAATTACACATAGCCTTGAACAAGTTCGGCCATTTTGTAAGATATATGAATCTGCTGAAAACAGTATATTTTTATCGACCTTGTAAGTACGGTGGAACACAGAGAAAGGTGTATAGTAGAGTTTTTAAGGTTGAGATTTTATCAAATAGTTTTTGCCTATTGCAAGAATTATTTCACTGTTTGATAGATAAAAGTTAAAACTATGTACTGTAGAAGAAATATTAAAATCGGTCCAGTTGTTTTTGAGAAAATCTCAACCTTATTGAGGCCCCCTGTATACTTTTCTCTGTCTTCGACTGTACTATTGGTGGTCTCAGTTGAGTTCCTTTCTTCAAGATGAAATACTCAATAGAATCGGTGGGAAAGGAACGTAGTTACATTTTATGACTTAAATACAAAGATATTTCCGGCTGGGAATAGAATCCATGACTCCTTGCATAGAAAGCCGGCTGAGTCGTCGATGATACCTAAATTCATTAAGTATGAGTAGCACCACACATGGCATGTCTACCTTCTACTGTTGTTCTGTGTCCGGCACCGGCACCGGCAGCGTGCCGTCCGCGCCACCCGGCGCCGCAGTTAGCGCCGTGGCGAGCGCGCTGACGTCACACGCGGCGGGGCTTCAACAAAAGTACTTAACACTTGCGGCGGAACTCACTGGAGGGCTGTTCATACAGACCTTTTAGGCAGAGATAGTCTTAAGCACGTACTTAGGCCCAGATCACTAGACCGTTTTGAGATAAGCTTAGTGTGAGCTCTCTTACAACTATCTAAAACATATGAAGTATGATAGTTTCTCAGTTGTCGCACTGACAACTTACAAAATGATATAAATTGCGATAATTGTAAGAGATAACTCAGATTACCCGCGTATAATAGGCACTGAATCTCGAGATGAGTGTGGACATATCTCATATGGACCATTTGCACAACGCATCATATTCCCTGGGGGCCCTCGTCCCCATGGCGAGTGACAGGGCCATATTCCCCGGGGGCCCTCGTCCCCATGGCGAGTGACAGGGCCATAATACCATGACAAGGTGCCTGTGAAGTGGCACCCCATAAACAGTCGTTTCTCTTTACAATACACAAATGGGTAATTACTTATAATTCCAACCCGTTGTTTTACAAACAAAAGCTGTTACTCATCGTTAATGGCAGTTAATGTGTCTGTTAATGGCCGGAGTAGAGTTCAGTCTCCCGCTGCTCGCTGGAGATACGTACGGACGACAGCTCTATGATAACACTTGCAGTACGATTTCAACTCTTACGACACAGATAATAGGAACAGTCCAAAGTGTTACACTTCTCGTGCTGTCCCATTGCGAAGTTACACACGTAACATAGTAAGTGCACCTGAACTCGTCAATTACTGTCACTACCAAAATATCAGAGAAACGATTGAACCGAACGTTACTATTATTATTTATTTTATTAATGGACTTGACAGTTCGTCATTTGCCAATGTCATGTTACAGAAAATTCAATATATTCAATAGTCTTTTATCTTCATCCAGAGGAGTCGCCGTAGCGCCTTCACTCTGGACGAAGCAGCTCGACAGTCACGTTCACTCCCAAGCTCGGAGCGGGACTCTTGATAAAAGCTTGAAACTTCAGATCCTGCTTAAACTATCCAATATATTTACCATACTGTCATTCGCGAACATTTTCTGATTAATTTAAAGTGATATTAAACACAAAATAGTCCCTGTAGACATGAAAAGGAAAATTATGAAATAATTTCGCAACCGCCGTTTCCCGCCATTTTCAAGAGAACCCGAGTCGAAAGCTATTTACTTACGTAGCTACGGATAGTTGAAGAGTGTGGTTTGAGAAATTGAATGTAAAGGTGCTCCCCTCCCCGGGAGCATTCGCGTGTAATGTAACGTTGCAGATTCGACTTCGAGCATTACATTACAATACTACCTCCCTGACTGACGCTGTTTTTCTCCCTCACTGATGTAATGCTCGAATCTGTAACGTTACATTACACGCGAATGCTTCCGGTGAGGGAGCACCTTTATATAAATCTTGTGTCACATATGTACTTATATGGCCGGTTATTACATGGTAGTTTTACGAGTTCCTAGCACTGACTAACTGTTTCATTAGCTGCCGTCTCTCGCCTCGTTACTGTGCCCGAGGCCCTCGTGTGGCCACGTGATCTCGCACAAGTTTAATTAGACCGGGTTTTATTGTGTTGTGGTCTGCTCATTAGCGCGGGCCCGCCCCATGGGAGCACTGTGCTGGCCGTGGCCAGGGCAGACATGGCTACACCCTCCCGGGGGACCAAGGACTGGGCACTGAATAGTGCTGGGGGGTGGGGGTGAGTTGGGTCGATTTTTACTAGCCGTCAATGTCAGATTTATAGTACAAAAAAGACATTGCCACATTTCAATGGAGCTTTGCCCCACCTACAAAACTACGTGACCATTATGTTGGGGACTTATTACAGGTTTCTTATTGCATAATCATAATCAGTATCATTTTCTACTACTCTCGCAACTCCTATAGAAGAATGAATAATTCGTTACGATTTCTTACTATTTTCTGAATTCTTAATTAGGCTGTTTTTTTGACTCGCTTGATGCACAAAACTTTATTTTAAACCAACAATTTTAATAAAAAACGGAGATATTTTTTACATTTATTCGTTATCTTGTACATCGTGCGGTTGATGGTGGGGCAGAATCTGGCATTGTCATTTCGTTTGCGCGGACTTTGACAGGACAGAAAAGGCCAGCCGGCTAGCTCCCCAGGGCTGATACATTTTATACTCACACATTACCACAATCTGTTCAGTCAAGTGGCAGTGACTTTTGTTACCGCTACAAATGCAGATTGACATTTTATAACGACAATACTTCTTCAATACTTCAACCTTAGAAGCTCTAAGGAACACTTGGTTATGACAACGCAAATATCAATCCAATGCATTTTCCTTTCTTTCTATTATACTCTAGTGTTAAGTAAAATCACTCCCTCTCGGAGTAATCCTGCACCCGCGAGAATAGAATACAAAATTATTTATTGCAAAATTATGGTCGTAATACCAAAAAAATCGTACACACATTTCACCCAAATGAGCATGTAAAAGCATGCAAAAGAGCATGTGAGCCCACGTGACACACACGTGAAGCTTGTGGCAGATCATTCTGCGGCTGAACTCGTAAACTGTTTATCACAACATAACAGAGCGGCTCCATTTCCCTTTGATGTCGCGCCCCGAGCCGACGGGGGCTGCGGCCGGTGTGCAGGCCGCGGGCTAGGGACGGAGACACGCGAATATGGGCTCTATGCCCGACATGCAGAGACATTACTGAGAGCCAGCTCAGTGCGAGCGCGCCGTTACGACGGCCAGATTGCACAGATTTTGTCAGCGGTAAAACACGAGCTCAGCTATGAATCAGAATAGATATATCTTTATTGTAAGTAAGTAAATACAGTTTATTGTAGTTCACAAAAATAGTAAGTGTCAATAAGACCCTCTGGTTTCCAAACTAGGATTCCCAGTGCTATGGAAAGCCAGGTATTTCGTCCTAAAGACCATTGCAGATTTATGCTGTTATTCATAAACCTAGTTTCCCTCACATCACTTAAATCGTGTTATCCTTTTATTTTTATTTTTATTTTATTTTCATAGGAAAACCAACAGCACAACTATGACAGAAAACATAAACTACAATAGTGACACAAAACCAATTACAGGTTTTCACAAATAGTAACAACATAATAATAAATACAGCAATTTTCGACACTATGGCAACACATTCATATGGATATAATTATAATAAATTACACTGATACCTACATAATATTATATACATTCAAATATATACATACAAATACTTACATACATATTAACGTATATATAATTATATATTTTGCATATACATAGTCATACATACATATACTTACATCAAATAATATCTACACATAATACACATAAAATAGGGTACGTGCTCTAACTGTCGAAGAACAGTAGATTGATGGATTTCATACTTCTTTATAAAAGGTTATGACAGAAAAGGACTCCCAAACGATGGCGTAACTTTAAATCACGTTTATGACTACGCGCCACAGAGTGTACATTTTTATTTTTCCTCTAGTTGTAAGTCAACGTTTATTTGAATGTACATTTACACCATTTTGCAAATATGTCTGAGTATCCGCCTCCGTCCCCGGGACACGGTCTGATGGCTCAATGCGGAATATAAGTACAGTGTTAACCGCCAGCACGAGCCCGCCTCCGGGCCTGATGGCCGGCCATTACGCCACCGAGCGGCGCTAAGTGGCGGCGTGTGAGTCCGGCGGGGGCGGGCGAGACGCAATAGACATTAGTAAGAGTCGTCTTCACACAATGAGATGAAATCCCCGGGGCCGAGGCCGGGGGCCGGGGGACGGGGGCCGAGGGCCGGGGCCGGGCGTCGCGGCTCACATGGCGACACGATGAATTACACGAAATGAAAAGCTACGAGATCAATAGACACATATACATTCGCATACATAGTTTTATTACATTGCTTAGTGACAGCTTTGAGTAGGTTTTTTATGAGTGCGATATTTTGGTTTTAGATTTCATAAAATAGTGCGATTTGTTCATATGGGAGCCCAGATTCAATGCCGCATTCAATTCAATGGTCGAGTCTGAATGGCGCCCCGTAGCGCGTGTCGTAGCGCGGCGTAGCTCGGGCGTAGCGCACTCGTAGCGCCGGCTACGGGCGGAATTGATTAGACCGCTGCTGCGACATTGCGGTAGAAAGTCATGGACCGTTAAGCTCGCTCCTACAATCTGTCAAACGTCTATGGAATTTGACATTTGTAAGAGTGAACTCACGCTGGGATTGCGCTCAGAATGTCTGTGAATCTCGACCGGTGCCAGATGTCGCGCCCATAACGAGAACAGTTGTAATAACTAACGAGAAAATTAATAAAGGCGTGACGATGACGTCACGTCACTGAAATAGTGTCGTTCCAAAACCGGTGAATACCCATTTTCGGTATTTGTAAGAGTGTGTTCATTGACATTTTTCTTGTGGACTCGCCGAATATGATTCTGACTACCTAGAAAGCATTGAAAAAGTGTTACAAACAAAAATATAATGTATCACTTGGCTGTATGGGTTAGATTCCCTTTGCCTACCACGTCAGAGCTACACGGCCACAGTACTGCCGGAATGCCTAATTTCACATAAAACTTTTTTTTCTCGGAATTTATTTCAGAGATAAAAAACTTTGAAATGGTATTAATCTTTTAGGATGTTAATAGTTTTTAGACCTTGTCAATTGTATCAGCGGCCCGGGCCCCGGCCCCGTGGCCCCGGCCCTATGGCCCGGCCCGGGCCCCGGCCCGGCACCGCGCTGACAAATGTCCGCTATCAGTGTCAATAGCGAGACAGCGCTCGCTCGGGGAGGACGGGGGAGGACGGGGGAGGACGGGCGGGGAGACTACGAAGGACCGTGTAACGTGATATGCGCTTCACTCGTCGCGTCGGACGGCCGATAGAGGATAGTGCAGTCAGCTAGCCGCTGATAACATGAAAAAACCATCGCGCCCTATGGAGAGAGCTTAAAGTATATTTAGTATGAGGACAAGTCCCCGCTTGTGTTGTCACTGTCACTCGCCTATGTCAGAAACAGATATTGTTTCTGTATGTTCGACTTCTAGTGAAAATTCAATAATATTAATATGTCAGACCACCCCGAGATCGAGCTGTTTGTGTCGAGTCCGGCCGCAATAAGCCGGCTCATCACTGGCAGCTAGTTCGAACCTCCGGCACAATAACTACTTATTGGTATATTGTGTGTATAGTATATTTGTGTATCTATTTTGTGTATATATTTCATACCATGGTATTCACCCCTGTTCGATTATTTTTCATTATTGCATCTGTAGGTATGTACATGTGAAAACTTGTAATTGGCTTATAGATATTATTTAATTATTTATTTTGTCATTGTAGCTGTTTGTTTTCCGAATAAAATAAAATAAATAAATAAATGTCAGAGACACCTGTTTTTAGGGTTCGTCCGTCCGTCCGTCTGTTCGTTAAGACCTTTTCTCCAGAAACGCGTGGACGAATCAAGTTTCAATTAATACCAAATGGGTACATAGGTCTGTAGCATCATGCAGCCGAGCCGTGACAACTCCAGCACATTTTGACTGGTATAATTAGCCGATACAACAACTATTAATAAGATATTATTATTATTAAGATATTACAACGGGGATCGGTTGAACTATCTGTAATGCTAAGCCATTCAGATAGTTCAACCGACCTATTGGATATATAGTTTTTAGTTTAGTTTATATATATATTTTTTAGGTTAATATTATAATAGTTACTTAGAATTTTTATTATTGTTATCTGAATAAATCAAATCCTAATTAGCCGATGTAGATGAAAAATCTGTTTTTACTTTCAAGCAAGTTTAAACTTACAGCTCCGCAATCCGTGAGCGGCGTGGGGAGTGGGGAGGGGCTGAGGGGGGTGGGGGTGGGGGGGGAGAGGGGATGCCAACTAATCTAACTTTATGCTTAAGAGCAAAGCGCACTTTTATCTTCTTTCAATTTCACTTTTCAGCGACTCCAGCCTTAATGGGGGGAGGGGGAGGTGTATTACAGGTTGAGGCGCTACATTGTCGCGTGAAATGTAATGATATGCGCGTGACGCGCGGTAATGGACCCTGTGTGGCGTGTGGTTATAGCTCACCGCAAACACAATTACCACTGCTAACGACACCGCGACATATTTGTGATATGAAAAAATTAGCAAATTCAGGTTATTATCTCTTTTTTATTTTGAGTCACATGTAATAAATAGTCTTATTTCATATCTTGTCAACAGCTATTACAAGTAAGCGTTATAAGTGACCACCCCAGTGGACCAAAGCTGGGAAGCGAACTGGCACCGCTTGTCCTGCATTCGCGCACCCCGGCCACCGGGCTCATCAGTCTATTTATATGTCCCCACTGCTCGGGCACAGACCTGCCCTTACACCGAGGGAGCTCGGGACGTAGTCCACACGCCGGACCAGGGCAGATTGGCGGATTACATTTTTTTACGGCATGCAGGTTTCATCACGATATTTTCTTTCATCATTTTGAGAGCACTCGGCTACCAGGCCACATGGCTCACGTAGTGGCGACGGCTGGGCGGGGGGAGGGGGGGGGGGGGGGGGGGGGGAGCGGCGCCGAGTGTCTGTAATTTACTTTTCTAGTAAAAATACTTAACTTAACCGGAGCTTATGAAAATTCATGCGACGTCGCGGCATTAACATAAGGCCCCATTAGTACGCCCCCCCCCCTCCCCCCCCAGTCCCGTAGGGCCCCGGCACACTGCCCCGACGACGGCTGACTTAGTCTAATTGTTCCCAACTTTCGTGGAATCACATCGGTGAAGGGGTTTCATACTGGACGCAGTGACGGTAAAAATATAATAAAAATAATTTAAAATATCATTAATTTGCCACATTATTCATTATAAAAGTTAGCATAAATAATTACATTACATACACTGTGGCAAAACCGCTGATAGATAACATTGATTTGTAAATCGGAACGAACGAATGTGATAATTTGGTATTATAAACTAGATATAAACTAGATACTGTATGTATACAATATATTGGTTGGTTTAATTTGGGTAAAGATCTAATTGGATCTGTAAGAATTTGAATTAATACTTTAAGAGTTACCAGATCATAATAATCATACAATAAATATACAACAGAGAGAGGATAGCGCGTAGTATAGTAAGTATATTCTGCGAGATTTGGATCGAACAGTCGAACGATTACGTAACCTAACCAATATAAGCTGGCCCGGCCCCCGGTACCTTCGTCGTGCTGGCTTATACTGGTTCCGTCATAGAAGCAGACCGCCCGCCGTAGCGCCAGTGCTACGGCTCGCCGTGGCGTAGCGCCGGGCGTAGCGTAGCGTAGCACGCAGGCCAACACGTCACAGTGCCGGTGACGTCACTCACGAGTACCCCTCACGTAGACAGGTGTACGTTTGAGGTTTAAAAGGTACACAACTGATTTTTGAAAATTCTTTACGATTACTTACATATTTCTTCAGACAATCTCAACCTTATTGACCCTGTATCTTTCCCTATTTTCGACTGTACTTAAGTACACAAATGGTGAAATCTTGGACTACAACATGTATTGAGACACATCGGAAATATTGGAAACTGTGTAATCAATACAAACTATGGACACGTTCACATGTAAGATGACCAATGTATGGCCCGATGCAGCTCCGTGGTCTGTCACACGCACAGTATCAGTGCGGCGCCGCGTGGGCCGCGTCCGTGCGGCGGCAGCGCGCGTCCCGCGTGGGCGTCGCGTGCAGCGCTGCGTGGGTGCGGCCCCACGCAGCGCTGCACGCGCCCGACACACGCAGCAACACGCGGCAACACGCGGCCGCGCCGGAAACACCACTGCACCACCTGCACACACACCACAGGGTACAGACAATAACACAATACATCCGAGGGCCTTAATATGCTTGATTTTTTTTTTCAAGAACTATGTGACGGAGAGTAAAACAACTGTCATTAGTAGATAGCTTAGAGCCCAGACTAAAAAATTGTAAAATAATTTTGGAAAATTTTCGAGACCTTTTTGAAATAATCTAAATTTTAATAGTTTAATCTGTCGATTTGTTAGCTGCTACTGTGTGTTCATTGTGTCCACTCACTCTGCCTTGTATGTGACCGGCACGTGCACCGTGGTGTCGGGCGGCACGTGCACGCGCGCGCGGCCCACGCTGTACGCCGCGCTCCCCACGCACTGCACCGACACGCCCAGCGCGCGCTCTGGGGGAAACATGAGGTGGGAGGAGGGGCGCGCCGGGGAACACGCCGGGGCACACAACGAGTACTCACTGGCTGAGTGCGTCACCGCCAGCCACGTGGTGCGCGTGTCCCCGGCGCACACGCAGCCCAGCCACGTGGCCGCGGGGCGCACGCGCAGCACCGGCGTCTCCACGCACAGCACCAGGGACACGCGCTGCACACAACACATTGTATCACATCTAATACGTTCTAACAAAGAGAAAAGTGTACAGGAGAGTTGGTAAATTTGACATTATCTCAAAAACTACTTGGCTTATTGCAAGAATTCTTTCACTGTTAGATAAAAGTTAAAACTATGTATAGCTGTTAAAGAATTATCACAATCGGTGCAGTAGTTATGGAGAAAATTTCAACCTCATTGTGGCCCCTGATACATCTATTTGTCTTCGTGTTCTCAACAACACTACTCGGTGTGTGTACCACACTACTTGTGTCCTATCACCTGCACTATTCTGTGCTCGTCGTAGAAGCACAGCTCGCGGTGTATCACGTGGCGCTCCGCCTGCTCCGCCTCGCCCTCGCCCTCCTCCACCTCGCCCCCTTCCCCGCCCCCGCCCCCGTCCCCGCCCCCGCCCGGCGGCCCGGTGTCCCCCGCGCTCACGCACGCCTCCACGCACACCTGCACAACATACCCCACATGTGCCTCGTCCTCGCCGGAACAGGTACGAGTACCAGAGTGCGGCGTGTGGCGGGTGTGCACCCGACCTCTGCTGCGGAGTGCGGCGGCAGGCACAGCCGGCCCGGCGCGGCCTCCTCCGGCTCCGGCTCCGACTCCGGCCCTGGCTCCAGCCCTGGCCCCGCCCCCGCCGGCCCCAACACGCGCCAGGGCCGCTCCACACGCGCCCACACGCGCACCTCGCACCCGCCCACGTTCAGCACGCGCACGCGCTCCAACACCCTGCACACACCACGTAACCACCACACATAGTAGGCATGTGTCATACAGCATGGAGTATGTATACATGCCCGCGCTATGTACTATGCATGCGAGTATACCCTGTCTACCCTGTAGGCATACTCTGTACCTGAGGTCTCCCCGCGCGGGCACGTCCAGCGCGCACACGGCGACGCGCACCTCCTCGCACGACACACGCAGCGCGCACTCACGCGCCGCGCTCAACACGCGCACACACACCGGCACCGACACGTCGCGCCGCACACACAGCCTGAGACACGCAGCGACATGCAACCGATACCTCCTGTACACACCCGTCACACGACACACGCCGCGGGTGCCTGACCCCCCCCCCCTCCCCACCTTCCGCGCACTCACCCCCCCGCCCCCGCGCTGGGCTCCGGCGCCGCCGCGCGCAGCACCAGCGTGTGGGGGGGCGGCGCGTCGCATGAGTCCGGGTAACTCTCGCCCGCCCCCGCCCCCACCCCCGCCCCCGCCCTCGCCCTCGCCCCCGCCCTCGAGAGGCGCCACGCGACGCGCGCGCCCGCCTCCGCCTCGCACACACCGCCAGACACCTGACGTAGGACACATGACTCGAGGCCACTCTGGGCACAACGCGGTGGCCGCGGCCCCCGGGACTGGGGCATGGAATGTGCTTACTGTGTAGTGCGTGTCGGCCTGCACGCCCACGTCCGGCGCCAGGAACAGCTCGAGTGCGACGTTGTCACTGCTGCCAGGCTCGCTGCTGCGGCTGCCCAGTGCTGGGGGAGGCAGGGCATAGCGGGCAGCGGGGACATGGGGCGGGGAGGGGGGAGGGGGACCCTGCCATGACACTCACAGGCCGTGTCCCCGGGGCCCCGGCACGAGCACGGCGTGTTCCGGGGCCGGCGGGGCGGGGGCGGGGGCGGCGCGGCGTCCTCCATGTGCAGGTACAGCCGGAACGGCAGCACTCGCCCCCCGCGACCTGCGCACACCACCACACAGTCTCCCCGCAGGCCACCGAGCGTCACCCCCGGGGGCCGAGTGGCGTACCGTCGTCCCGCATCACGTCCGCGCGCACCGTCACCGCGCGGCTGCTGGTGTTGCGCGCCCACACCGTGCACGCCGCGCCCGAGCCAGCTGCCACCCTGCACCACACGGGGGTCAGTGGGGGGAGCTGCAGCCTCGGCCCCAGGGGAACACGTACTCACCACACGGTGGCCGGTGCAGGGGGGGCCGGGGGCGGCGGCTGCAGCGCCAGGTGCAGCGGCGCGCCCACCGCCTCCACCCACACGGACACCACGATGGGCTCCAGCTCGCACGCCTGAGACATGTGCATGATGTCAGACGTGTGCGCCAGACAGCGGGCGGCTGACGACGGGTCCGCCGGGGCAGGTACCTGCTGTGTCCTAGCGCTGGAACCGGTGCCAGTACTAGTACCAGGAGCCTGTGTATGGTCACCTGTATGAGTAGCCGCGCTCTGTACACGCCCCAGGTGTCTGCGCGCACGCACACCGCCACACGCGCGCCGGCCCCCGCGTCCCCCGCGCCGTCCCCCGCGGCCCCCAGCCGGCCGCACGCGGGCGCCACGCGCACACACACCCCGTCACCCGCCGCTACTGGGAGCGACGACAATGTTACACACCACTGGAGAGTAACACACGAACAGGTTCCGAACTGGAAAATACGTCGTCGGTATTAAATTTCTCTCAAATGATCCATGTTGCGTACCGTCTGGTGCCGGGGCGCTGCCGGGGCCGGGGCCGGTGCGGGGGCCGGTGTGGGGGCCGGTGTGGGGGCCGTCGTGTCGTGTGACGCGCGCCGTCCAGTGCACGTCGCGCGCGCACGCGTTGCGCAACACCACGGTGCGCCGACACTCTGCGCACCGCACACGTCATGACATGTGAGTAGTGCAGTGCAGTGCTCACGTGACCACACAACACCACCCCGCCCACCTGTGTGCAGCGGCAGGCGCCGGAACTGCAGGCAGCAGGCTGCGGGGGCGGGAGACGCAGCCTCCTCCTCGGCCCCGGCCGCGCGCTGCACCCGGCCCCAGTCCCGGTCCCGGCCCCGCTGACAACACAACGAGCACACTGTGCAGCGCCTCCCGGCCGCGATGTCCCCCGCAGGCCATCACGCGAGGGGTATGCGCCACACACATCCGCACATTACGTATTCTAATGGCATGTTTAATGCACAGTACTTGTGGTAGCGCACATAAAACACAGGTGACTATAAAACGACAACGTTTACGAGGCGTCTCCTGCTCCCCGAGCACTTGCATATTGATGGCTCCGCACTAATACTTGACGAATAGCACATTTGCTAGTCTCCTAATGTGATAAAATGGGACACACGGCACGTGCCCTACACACGGCACAGTTCACATAACAGACCATCGTGGGAGCCATAGAAAAGTATTTCATGTATTTATTTTCGCATGGGGAATATGGCGCCATCGCCAATACCGGAATAAGTTCGCTTTCTGTTTGTACCTGCGTCCGCCGTATGGACACACACTCTGGCAAGTCCTCCGCCTCCTCGCCGTCCACCGGCACCTCGCACACCACGGCCACGCCCTGCGCACATCATACAGGAGCTGGATACTGAGGATAAACAGGAGCTGACCAGCACCAGGTGCACATCATGTGTTGCCCCACGCACCGCCACCGCCGCCTCCAGCACCAGCTGCAGCGCCCGCCCCCCGCCGGACACCACGCCGCGGCACACACACAACACGCGCGGGCACACACACACACCCAACACGTGCACCTGCAACACAACACACCAAGGGGAGCAAACACATACACTATTCATGGGGGGGCTGCGCACATCAGGGAACTGATGTGGAATGTTGCCAAACGCAGCGTCACCAACACCAACCTCCACATCCACTGTCCCGTGCGCCCCCACCTCGAGCTCGGCCGGCTCCAGCCGCACGCGCAGGCACCCCGCCCCGCCTCCTGCTGGACACGGGGTCAGTTCACGATACTATCAGCCGAGAGCAAACACCACAGGGGTGCAGGCAGGAGGTGGGCGTCGGCGGGGGCGTGCGGGGAGGAGGGGGAGAGGATAGGCACCGACCTGTCACCAGCGCCTCCTCCCAGCGCACCGTGGCGGGCACGGGCGTCAGGTTGCGCACGCGCACCGCGTACTGCGCGCACTCGCCGCACCGCAGCGCGCGCGCCGGCCGCAGCGCGCACGCCCAGCCCGCCGCACCGCCCGCGCCTGCGCAATGCACGCACCGACCGCACAGTAGGTACATTCGTTGCGTGTGTCGCGAGTACACGTGCACTTACAGCGGTCTGCCGTGTCCGGCGCGGTGCGCACGCGCAGGGTGAGGCGCGGCCGCAGCACGCGGTACGACACCAGCGCGCCGCGCGCGTCGGCCGGGGACTGCGCGCCCCCGCCCCCGCCCCCACCCCCGCCCCCGCCGGCCGGGGCCGTGCGGCGCGCGCACAGCACCGTCGCCACGCAGCCCTCCGCCTGCAGCCCGACCGGTGCAGTACACATGGGGAGCACAGGGCGGGGTGGGGGTGGGGGAGTGGGGGGCACGTGCGCTCACCTGTTGCGCGATCTCCGTGTACGTGACGTGTTGTGTGTCACCGGGAGCCAGCTGTCCTGTGCGTGGGTGCAGCGCGGCGCACGCGCACGGCCGCAGCGCGCACGCGGGGCACGGCGGGGGCGGGGGCGGGGGCGGGGGTGATGCGCAGGCGCCGGGCGCCGGGTCCCGCGCGCCCCACCAGCGCCACTCGGCTGCGCGCCACCACACCTGCCCGGGACACGGACACCTCATCACGGGGAACAAAGTAGTGGAGCTTCATCAGAAGAACATCTGATGAAGCTGGTATCATATGGCATCCGGAAAAACCACAAGGATCAATCTTGGAATCTCCGGCGGTCATTACTTTCGGTAGCCGTTAAATGCCTGTTTTGACCTTTCTAAAATCATGAACCTACCAGGTCCTACCGTTGAAATTATTCATACTTCCTTGTTACTGCAAAATAATCTTCCTAAATAAATCCTCCGAATGCCGCCCGAGAGCTGGTCTACCAACATGCTCGTGTGTGTCGTTGATGAGGTCGAGGTCCCGCGTGACGCGCGTGTCCGGCTCCAGCGCGCCTCGCCAGCCGCGCGCGCACAGCAGCGCAGGCGCACGCGCACAGCACCACGCGCGCAACACGCACGAGGACTGGCACTGCGCGCCGCCACCGTCACCGCCGGCCAACACCCTGCGACACCGCCAGGACACCGGCATCACGGGAGGCAGGGGCAGGCGGATGGGGGCGAGGGGGGGGGGGCGATACTCACGTGATGGCCTCCCCTGGTGGCGGCGACGGGCAAAGGGGCAGGTGCAGCGTGACCGCCGCGGGCACGCCGGGGGACAGCGCCAGCGCCAGCGGGGGCCCGGTACACCCCGCCGGGTACCGCCAGGTCACCGGCCAGCACGCGGCGGCGCCCAGCTGGGTCACGCGCAGCGCCAGCTCCACCGAGGACACCCTGCGCACAACTCAGCAAAAGTATCATTTGCCCCGCCGTCCCCCGCCGTCCCCCCGCCGTCCCCCCGCCGTCCCCCCGCCGTCCCCCCGCCGTCCCCCCGCCGTCCCCCCGCCGTCCCCCCGCCGTCCCCCGCCTGGCCAGTAAGTACCTGTGCGAGTGCGGCAGGTGCGCGGCGGCCGGCTGCAGCGCCAGCCGCGGCGCCCGCACCGCCCACTGCACGCCCAGCTGGCCGGCCCCCATGTCACACACGTCGCCCGCAGCCTGCACCCCCGGGACACGCGAGTCACCACCACCGCCACGTCCCCTCCGCCCGCGCCGGCCGCAGGGCGCGGGCACACGGACTGCACGGCGGGACAAACGATACCTGTGCTTCATCACACCCGTCGTCTGTCTCCTGACACTCGTCGCACTCCGTCTCGTGCAGCACGTGTTGGTCGCACTCGGCGGGCACGCTGGCACGCGGCACGCCGCTCAGCACCAGCCTGAGGCGGCGGGGGGCGGGTCAGCCGGGCGAAGCGAGGCGAGGCGAGGCGAGGCGAGGCGGCGGCGCGAGGAGGACTCACCCGAGCACCGCGCGCCTCGGGCCGCACGCCGCGCCGGGGGCCGGCACCGACACGTGCACCGCGCACGCCGAGCGCGCCGCCAGCACGCCGCGCGCCGGCTCCACGCGCACCCCGCCCCCGCCCCCGCCCCCGCCCCCGCCCCCGCCCCCGCCGCGCTGCACCCAGCGGTACGCGTAGGCCACGGGGCTGCGGTTCACCAGCCGCACGCCGGGGCCGGGGCCGGGGGCGGGGCACAGCGCGGCGTGCGGGGCCGTGACGCCGAGGTGCACGTAGTGGGTCTCGTGCGGGTCGTACGGCCAGCACACGTCACGCCCGGCGCGGGGCACCTGCGCACACCACGCCCGTAACGAATATGTAGATTTTCATTTGACCACATCGCCTTTCCTCCGAGCACATTATAGGGTATTCAATTCTTCGATATAGAATATATTAAATCCAGAAGGGATGAACGTTGAGAAGACACGAAACAATGTCGACCGACACCGACCCCGTCGGTCTGGTCTCGAGGAGCCGAAGCTCGCAGAGAGAAGATATCGTGTCGTACCGACAGTTTTGTCGATGTAATACTGTGGACTCTCTACTATAGCATCCCCTCCTGCGTGCCTGGCGCTGGTCACCTGCAGCTGGACGTGGTCCTCGCTGTAGAGCAGCGCGTCCGCGAGCAGGTGCATCTGTCGCGTGACGCCGGTGGAGCACAGCACGCGCACGGCGGCCGCCTGCAGCCCGGCGCCTCGCGCGCGGCACCGCACCCGCGCCCGCACCGCGCCGCCGCCGCGCCACGACCGCAAGGACACAGCGAACGGGCCCGCGCGCACGCCCCGCCCCGCCGCCGCCTCGCCCGCGCCCCGCACCCACTCCGCCTCGCTCACGGCCAGGAACGAGGCGCACTCGTCGCCGCACGACAGCACCAGGCGCGTGGGGGGGACGCCGCCCAGCAGGAAGGCGCCCAGGTCCAGCACGGCGCAGCCGCCGCTCGGGCCGGGCGCAGGCGGAGGCGTCGCGTCGACATCCGCGGCACATGCCGCTCCTGCGGGTATACCATCGGTCCCAGCGCCGCACGCGGGCCCCGGGGCGGGGGGATGTGCGGTGCCCACCGTGCAGCTGGGGTGCGCGCGCGCGGGCCAGCACGCGCACCAGCAGGTCCCGGGCGCCGTCCACGCGCACGCGCACGTCGGCGGCCAGCGGGGCCACGGTGTGCGGCGTAAAGCGCACGGCCAGCTCCATGCGCCCGCCGGGCGGCACGCGCGCGCCGCCCCGCACCACGCGCACGGCCAGCGCGCGCGCCTCGGCCGGGCGCACGGACACGCGCACGGGCCGCGCGCACACATTCACCACGCGCACCCGCGCCTGCACACACGAGGGGAGCGGGCTGACACCGGGACCCCTGCGTCCTCGCCGGCCGCACGGACCACTGCGCGCGTGTGGCTCACCGTGTACACTTGGCCGAGCTCGAAGTCGAGGAAGTGCAGCTCGGCGGGCTCGCTCCCCACGGGCGGGGGCGGGGGCGGGGGCGGGGGCACGCGGGCGCTGAGCGGACGGAACAATTCAAAGAGTCGAAGCTACTGTAATGTAATTCGGAATAGAAAGAGAGCGGTCAGGTTTACCATTTGTCGGGAGCGGGGTGCGGTGAGTGAGGTGCCGGTGGTGCGCGCGGGGCCGGGGGGAGCCGCGGGCAGCAGGCGGCGGCGGGGTCCGGTGCGGGGCGCGGCGCGGGGGGCAGCGCCAGGGCCCGCGCGCGCCCCGCACGCAGCACCCCGGCCGCCGGCGCGGGCGCGCTGTCCCCGGGGCGCGGGGGCGGGGGCGGGGGCGCGGGGGCGGGCAGCGGAGCCCGCGCGCCGCACGCCGCCGCTGGCCCGGGCCCGGACGCCGGCTCGCTGGAGCACCGAGTAAGGGATTAGCTATAGTTACGACTCTCTATAGTCCGGATAAAAGTCCCGGTGCGCCGTGAGCCATCACTCATCGGGAACTGGACGTCGTGTAAAACCCGTTCGTCTCGAGAAACAGATCAGTATCTATCAGGTGTCTGGTGCGGTGCGGTGTACGGTGAGTGTGAGTGAGCCTGAGTGCGCACTCACCGCGGACGCGGCTCCATGCGGGGGTGCGGGGGTGCGGGGTGCGGGGTGCTCACAGTACACCACTATACTACCACAACCTGGTGCTCGCTATTCACGGGGATTGATATTGTATCGTCCGCCTGTAAGTAAATAAGATGGCTGAGGACGCACCTGTGACAATCATTTGACAATCAAACACAAACAAAAACTAAATAGTAGTAGGCAAAGAGCACATACGATTATTTTTTTATTATATTAATGAACTCGACAGTTCGCCATTTGCCAATGTCATGTTACAGAAAATTCAACATATAATAGTCTTCTATCTTCCTCCAGAGGAGTCACAGTAGTGTCTTCACCCTGGGTAGCCGCGTCTTCATGTCTTCATCCAGAGGAATCGCCGTAGCGTCATCACTCTGGACGAAGCAGCTCGACAGTCACGTTCACTCCAGAGCTTGTAGCGGGAACTCTTAATAAAAGCTTGAAACTTCAGATCTTGCATAAATAATCCAATAACCTCACCATACTGCTATACTGTCACTCGCGAACATTTTCTGATTAATTTAACGTGATATTAATCTCAAAATAACCACTGTAGACAATAAAACAAAAATTATCAAATAATTTTGCAATCGTCGTTTCCCGCCATTTGCAAGAGACACATACAATTTTTTTTTTTTGTAAAGTTCTTACAGTGGGAAAGGCAAAGCCAACTAGGGCATACAGCCTGGTCTGATGTTAGTAGAATGTCTGAATTCTTATAAAAACATACATATATACGAAGATAACCTAACCTAAACCTACGCACAACCCTCCCAAACCCCTAAACGAAATAACTCAATGATCCACGCAACCATCAAGCTATGCAAAGGAAACCTTGCTAAGAACACGAAACTTCACAAACACGACTTCTTTCGAGCACTCCAACTAATAGAAACGTTCGCGGACATCTACTGATTATCTTAATGCGATCATTAATCACTAAATACCACGGAAACTATTTAATTAGAATTTTCACAAAAAAGTAGCTAATGGCGTTTCGCGCGCTTAACAAGGAATCCACATACAATTTATTTCAATGACAGTTTATTTTCCTTTAGTCTTTTAGTTATGTAATCATCTAATAATCATAGATCAAAAAACTATTTGATTGTTTTTGCAAAAACTATCAAACGCGGTACCTTCGTATTTATTTTGATAAAAACTTGATCGAAATGAGATAAACTGGTCTGGTGTAATTTACCTATGGGGCAACATTTAGCCTTTTATACGGTTCGGTATAAGTCCGGGGTTGGTAATAAAACCAATTATTTGCGTTTCACCAGTTTTTTCCCAGGTTGAGAGAAGAGACAATAAGTTTATAAACTTCACTAAATGCGCGGGCTGGGGCCCGAGCCGCGTCGTCTTTTTTAGGCGCTCAAGTCCTGTCAAAGCTAGCCGGGTGGAGGTTTTTTGACGTTTTGCTAGCGTTAGCGTTTTCAAAATTGGTAGCCGCGTCGCCCAAAAATAGGCGCTCAAGTGCTGCCAAAGAGGATATACGAACTACGTTAAAGCAGCGTACTACTAGTTGTCATGGAGACAATCACAAATAAGACAACCAAAACAAAATGACATAGTCCATATAGATTATAAATTAGAATTATATGTCGTTTTACAAGGGGAGGGCCAACATAATAACAGCGAATTCATGGTTGTTATTATGGTAGAACGTAAGATTATAGAAAAAATTGTTTCTTTTGAAGTGTCGACTCCCTGTCATATTATCTTTGGTCGAATCCATAGATAGTATTCATACGTTTCATTTCACGTTACATCTTTCGATTGTTATATATCATAGTTTTATTTGGTATATTTCTGCGTAAACCGCAACGAAAAGATTTGAAACATCGTAGTGTTGACAGTAAAAATAATGGCGAATTTCTAATTTAATGTTTTTCAATCTGTTTCTACGGCAATTATACTCAAATATATCATTACGGTGCACTACAAATATTTGTACACTAGATTTTAATACGAGTTTGTTTGATTTCTCTGTTTTTGTTGAAAACGTCTTGACAATTTGTGACTAATTATTTCTTACACTAGCAACATATTAGGCGCTTTCCTAAAATCCACCGTGCTACCAATCCTAGAAGTTATCCACGCCTATTTTGACGTTTACAAAAAATCGACGCGGCTCGGCCCCCTGTCATCACATAAAACTCTCCACACCACAGACTAAATCTCGCGGGCAGACGGCCGCGAGCGGTACGTTCCGAAACTGGGCGCTGGTTTACTATATGATCCTCATCAGAAAGTGTTCGCGAGGACAGTACGGTGAATTTATTGGATAAATTGAGCAAGATCTGAAGTTTCAAGCTTTTATCAAGAGTCCCGCTACGAGCTCGGGAGTGAACGTGACTGTCGAGCTGCTTCGTCCAGAGTGATGACGCTACGGCGTCTCCTCTGGATGAAGATAGAAGGGTATTAAATATATTGAATTTTCTGTAACATGACATTGGCAAATGACGAACTGTCGAGTCCATTAATAAAATAAATAAACAATTTTTTTCAGAGATTTATTTTTCAACAACAACTGCTTTAATATGGGTAAAACAATAAAAAGTAACGTGCGAAAGCTGCTACATACCTACTTACTATGATCAGTAAGTTTAAACAAAAACGAGAAGAGAAAGCAGTGGTTTTCCATGAATAATAACCATGTTTAGGTGCGATCGCGGACTTTTTAGGTTAGTAGGAATTTGTAATCTTGATCCTTGTTGGCTGAATATTAGATATATTTAGGATATGTTTATACTTTTTCTTATGTTTATAGATAATCTTGGAGAAATAGAAGGACTCTGCTAAATTAAAAACATTGTTGGAACGCTAAGAAACTTGGAGAAAAAATGTTTAATAGAAACTCAAGACTAAGTTCTTAGAAGAAATATCTTCATCTTCACTAACTGGTATGTAAGTACCTGCTTAGAGTGGGTTTAGAGTTTTTTATTTGTTTGTTCCATTTCACAAAGTTGTGTTATTTGACGTCATCAAACTGTTTGGCTACCTTCATTGTTAAGTATGCATTTTATGCTTTGTTTTGCAGAAGTTGGTTACACACTCGACGACACTAAAAAAAAGGAAGGATTTGCGAATGAAGGGATGTGGAGCACTCCAGGAAAAAAACGCCCCCACAGCAGCTCAGTATCCAATTCAGACAGTTAATCTCCCGCAAAAGAAACAGAAACACTGATAAAAACCTCGTTTGGCCGAATAACTGCAGAAGATTGGAAAAAAATGACGGCCCATGTAATAAATGTGGACAATAAATACAAACAAAGAAGAACAACAGAAGAAGTATTGGAAGAATTCATAATGAGTGTAAGTGATGACGACTTCACTGATACAGTGAATCCTTAAATGTTGAATTTTTGGATTCTGATTTTGAGTACGATGATTAAACATCATCAGCCTATTAAATATGTTGTTAAAAAAATTAATAAACTGAATGTTAAGTAGGTGAATATTATGTAAGTAAGTATATTACTAATAAAAATATATACACACTCGTTTTTTTTACTCACATCCATAACAAACGCAGCCTTTATAAACAAACGATATTTTGAAATGTGGTGTTAACCATATAGGTTATGTATATTTAAAGATGTGGTGTGTTTCTTAAATTAGATATTAAGTTCGTAAGCAACTTTTATAATTATTAATAGTCGTAAATACAAAAAATACTCAAGTCAGTATCAAAACATTTTTCTCCTACTATAGTCAGTAATACCACATGTAGATGTTTTGAATTTGCCGCGTATTCTCTGACCACGCTTTCGTCAGCCAGACTTCCGTCGCACAACAACAGGCGCTCAAGTGCTGCCAAAGAGTACATAAGCACTACGGTAAAACAGCGTACTACTCATTTATAGAAGTAATCGTGCTCTTTTTGGGCTTAAATATTTATTAAAATATAAAAAAACCTTGTGGAAGAAAGAAGAAACTACGAAACAACCAAAGCTATTCAGGTATTCGGTATTCAGGCGCAACGTACTGAAAATCTTGGAGGGTGACCTTTAGTGGGCAGCCTAGGAATTGTTTATTTATGTTTTTTATTATTTTTTATATAGGTAAGTATATATGTTTATTTACGTATTGCGTGATTTATATTATGTGAATGTTGTTGGTACCTGTAATTGTCAGGGTCACACAGGACAATAGTTTAAGACTTTTTATATGTAAGCTTTGTGACTGTAATGTTGGTACTTACTCCTTTAAAATAAATAAATAAATTAAATAAAGCTGTTTTAATTTGAAATTGATGGTAGGAAATTAAATTAATATGATTACGTTTCATTTCACGTTATATCTTACGACTGTCATATATAATAGTTTTATTTGGTATATTTCTGCGTAAACCGTAACGAAAAGATTTGAACATCGGAGTGTTGACAGTAAAAACAATGACGAATTTCTAATTTAATGTTTTTCAATCTGTTGTCTACGGCAATAATACTCAAATATATCATTGCGGTGCACTACAAGTAGTTGTACACTAGACTTTTGTGGTATATTTTGTATTTGTACGTCTGGCAACCCAGGCCGAAAGTATACCACACGATTCATGGCGACAGACAACAATAAAACTATACCTTATAATACAGTTGTTTGGATTAATTCATTCCTTGAATACAACAAATTTAATACGAGTTTGTTTGATTTCTCTATTTTTGTTGAAAACGTCTTGATGACAATTTGTGACTAATTATTTCTTAAACAAGCAACATATTAGACGTTCTCCAAAATCTACCGTGCTACGCGTAGGTGCTACGCGTAGGTGCTACGCGTAGGTGCTACCAATCCTAGAAGTTATTCACGCGCATTTTGACGTTTAGAAAAAGTCGACGCGGCTCACCCCCTTGTATTATCATTACTTTAAAAGATGTGCTGCTGAGAGTTTTTTGCCACTTTTTCTCCTCAGCGTTGGCACCCTTGCCTTGCAAAGTGGCGTAAATCACACACTCAATCACACTCTGGTTTGGTACTGTGAGCTGTGAGTTGCACTGTGTGTCCGTAGCGAGCGTAGCGGGCCGCCCGTAGCCCGTAGCGGTGCCGTAGCGGTGCCGTAGCGGCCGTAGCCCGTAGCAGCAGGCGGCAGTGGTCGCCGGGCGCCGCGCGGGACGCTCGCCCCACACCGCGCCTAGCTAGGGCCGCCCTCGCTACAAGTTAGTGCCGCCTCGCAAACTCACACTGGACTCCGGGGGCAGCGCGCTGGTTGTGTAGCGAGCTGAGCGGCAGCCGTTGGACCGGTGTAGGTGCCGGTGCCGGTGCCAGTGCCAGTGCCAGTGCGGGAACCGACTTTGGAGAGTTGGTGTTACAAACTATTGGGACAAGAGTAAACTGTATAAAAATATTTTGAAATTACAATATGCAAGTATGAACTTCTTGAAATATACAGCGGGAAAGGAATAATAATAATAAAGATTTTTATTGACTTAAGAATTTAAGAACAGAGTTTCTTGATTGCAAACTTATAGCCAACAGCATTGTTTGGAAACAATTTACAAGAGTGTGAAACGATAGCAACCGTACTAGTTTAAACAACTGTATGACGGATGCTAACGCCTTCCAATCGCGTTGTAATGTTGCATAATGTAGTGTCAATGCCAAATAAAAGTGTGGGAATGGGGTGTTTTTTCTTAATAATTGGAACGATACCAATTATTAAGAAAAACTACACCGTCTGCACCCCGTCAATACAACCCGCACGTGTCGAAGTGCACTAGTACGTAAACTACTAGACTGGGGTTGAAACTCGATAACGTATTGTACTCGCAGTTTGTCGCGCGAGGAAGTTGATGACCTTTAAAATAAATAAATCAAATACGACTCCACATTAAAGTCTTTAATATTTTTAATTGTACCTATATCTAACTATTTATATTTTCTCATACACAGGATGATTTTAATTCTCCTATACGCTGGGTGGAATTTAGTTCGGTACTTACAAATAAAATAATAATATATATTACTTACTTATACATGAAAGTTGTATCACTGGGCGTGCACAGGCAGACCTGTCCCACACGGGTCCCTACACCACTGCCACAACACAGCGCACGCTGACCAACAGTTACAAGTATTGTTATAAAGATTACTTACATCAAAGAAGTTGTTATGTTACCAATTACTGAACATGGCTTTGGACACATTCGTACAATTTCCACGTTCGTACAATTCTACATTCGTACAATTTTTCCTAAATTGTTTTCCAAATTCGTACAAATAGGTACTATGTGATCTAGCTTTCGATTTTATTTTTAACACGAAACCCGGCTGTAAACCAATTAATATATTTTTTTAACGAAACATCAAGAACTGCAATTTCAACAAGAGGGAGCAGATAGTGCCTCCGCACTGGCCGAGAGAGCCGCCTCGCTTGTCATACCCTCTCAGTTACCTCCTGGAGATAAAGTAAAATAACAAAAATACTATAAAAAATTCACCGTATAACCTCAACAGCTGTACAATATCTTCAGTGTGTGTTTGACGCGGGACCTGACCAGGTCTTGGACTGTCAGCTGGCTGACAGTGGACGGGCACAGACCACGACCCGCCACCACACAGCACCCGGCCTGCAGCCAGCCCTCGCCATGGTGTCGCGCACAGGGCTGCTGCTGCTGCTGGTAGTGGGGGTGGTGGGGGCGACGGGACACTCCAGCGCGCTCATCGCCACACACGACATATCCAAGATGTGGCAGCGGAGGAGACCTCCAGCGCAGACCCCGGCTCCACCTGGCCCCGGCCCCGGCCCCGGCGCGGCCCCGCTGCGAGCGCGCGGCCAGCACTCCCCGGGCGGGGGCGGCATGCAGCCCACCGCGCCGGGGCCCCCCCAGCCCCCCACCGGCGCCCCTGTCTCTGGCAGCGGCCCCGGCGCGAGCTTGGGCGCGGCGCGTGTCCCGGGCGAGCGCCGCGCGGCCGTGGTGTCCGGGGACGTGGTGCTGGGCGGGCTGGTGTCTGTGCACGGGCGCGGCGCGGGGCCCGGGGGCTGCGGGCCGCTGCGGCCGCGCGAGGGCGTGCAGGCGCTGGAGGCGCTGCTGTGGGCGCTGGACCGCGCGCAGGCCCTGGCGCCCCCGGGCGTCACGCTGGGGGCGCACGTGCTGGACGACTGCGACAGCGACCGGCACGGCCTGGACGCGGCTCTGGACTTCATCAAGGGTGAGTGACAATGGCAGCAGACGGGACAATACTTCGATGCACTTATCGAAGCAGGAGTCCCCCTATGACCCACCGCTCATGTCCGCAGGCTCCATCGGCAACATCGAGGGTGCCCAGTCCTCGTGCGCCGCCCTCGCCCCTGCCCCCGCCGCCCCCGCGGGCCCGACGCGCAAGGTCATCTCGGGCGTGGTGGGCGCCGCGTCCTCGCTCACGTCCGCGCAGGTGGCCAACCTGCTGCGCCTCTTCAAGATACCTCAGGTGAGTCCCCCCCCCGCCCCCCTGCCCCACCCCCCCGCCCCACCCCGAGTACCCCCGCTGACCCCTGCCGTGCCCCGCCCCCGCAGGTGTCGTACTACGCGACGTCGCCCGAGCTGTCGAACAAGGCTCGGTTCGAGTACCTGTCGCGCACGGTGCCGTCGGACGCGCACCAGGCGCGCGCGCTGGCGGGCCTGGTGCGCCGCGCCGGCTGGACGTACGTCTCCGTACTGTACGAGGACACACACCACGGCATCAAGGTACGGAACACACGGCCAGAGCCCACGCGTGGGACAGAAAGGACACTGGCTCAGGAACTACATAAATCACGCCCTATCCTGACTACATTTAATTGCCAATTCTGCATATTCGCCATATTACCAATTCTCCATTTCTATATAATTTGTTAGCACAATGTATGTGACGTCATTATTATTTTCACCCTTATGTGGTGAGAATGCCCACCCCCGTAGCTGACGCAAATCCGCAAGAACCTCGAGCTAAACCTAACCTAGATCTAGTCTAGGTCTAGACCTAAGGTCAAGCCTAGATACCTAACCCCCTCAGAACACCTAAACCTATTGATACCTAAAGTCGAAATACCTAAAGTCGTGAATGAAGATCTAAATAATTAATAAAATGATTAGTGGCGTGATCGTCTATAAATATTATTGTTTAATTCAAAGTCCGTGATCGTCTTAATGCTTTCGCTCATAAAATAAAATGTATTACAATTATATGTTTGATTAATTCAATTATTATTACGCGACTATTAACAAACGCAAAACGTCGAAGTTGTTTTAATACGGAATTTATGGTGGTATTATTCGCATGTAAAGGCATGCAACTAACCTGTCGGGGCATTACTGGGTGACTCTCCGCTAGGGCACATGTCTCCGACAGGTGTCTCTCTCAGCGTCCTGTAGATTTAAAATAACAATGCTAACCAAGTTCCACTTTCAAACAAAGGTGATTTCATCGTAAAGATGAAATAGAACCATAATAATTATAAATCAAGATGAGTATAATATAACATTTATAAGATGCTTGGGTTAATATAGGATCTCTAAAAGTCGTCAGATTAGAGTTGGTTATAGTCAGGTAAATACCCAAAGTAACAGTTAATGAACAGCTAGGGTACGTTCCATTCATAAGCTCACGGCACGCGCGAGTATATTTGTTGTTGTATGGCGCCAATTTCGGTACAATAGTTGTCATGCTTAAACAGGTAGATTCCTTACGCTATTGTGTAATTTATATTAACAGGTGTCAGCCTCGGCGACTCGTAACTGGACATCGTCTCGTTCAGATAGCTGTAAGGGCGAACTTACATAGGCCATTTCGTTTGAATATAATTCTCGCGATTTTAATATTTCCCCCAATACGTATTCGGCGTACGTCATGTGTGATATTGTGAGTTTCTGTATAGATAGATTGTCAGAGAGTCTTGGCTTACAGTACCTATAAAGGTACTATGTCCCTGTTTGGTTTTGCACGCGAAGTGCAGAGGGCTCAAGTAATAAATAAGTATGTGTTTCGTAGGTACTCCAGTTCCGTAGGTATTCCAGTTTGTTGGGGCTCAGCCCGGTTTTGCTTCCGCTATAGCGTTATATAGCACTTGGCCCGGTTTGGTGTGTGTCGTAGATGCAGGGGTATAGCTTCGACTACATCTGACGTGTATCCCTAAGGATAAGGCAAGGTGCTGGTTACAATATAAAAGTGTTTGTTATTCTCCTTCCATAGAGGTGTGATTGGCATTTAGAGTGCGCCTCATTTAGGTCGTTCACTCTTGTTATATTAATACATATGATAGATAGAGTCGTATCAAGCACTGGCGACAGTTTACCCTCCATACATGAGCGGTTACAGAAGGCTGGAACCGCTTTCCTAGGACTATGAATCGGCTCTGCGCGGGCGAGATGACGAGAGTACATAGATAAGTATATAGTGTACATTTCTGTATTTTTACCACACCTCTTACATCAATATTTAAAAATGAGTGTGCCTTCGGCAGTGTTGATGTGTATGGCTTATGTTCATTCATACATATTTCATGCGCATGTCATGCAAATACATTAAGCTTCCGTGTAGCTGTAAGGAAGGATTATTATTATACATATACAAGGCACTCAGCTGTCGTAGCCTTACGAATGGTTCGTTTTGGTAATACTAAGGACTGTGTCCACTGTGGTATCGAATTGACCTTGTCATTGTGGAGTCATTAAATCCACTTGTAATAATATCATTAAGTACGGGTATCGTCGTGTAAATCGTCGTCACACATTAATTAGTTGTCTGTAATATATCGCATAACGTCAAGTATTTTGGTCAGGTAGTCAGTTGCGATATAAAGTAAATATAAATAGTATAGTTCGATTATATCGTTTGGACAGATCATGTGGCCGTTATAAAGCAGCTAGTCTAACATAACATCAATCTGGACTCATTGTCGTCAGTAGAAGCCGAATTTACACTATTTAGTGTGAATAATAAGTTATAGGAGTACAATAGATGGGTATTGTCGTCAGTAGAGCACTACTTAGTTTCATAAATAGACTTTTGTCATAGGCAGAACACATGTACTTAGTGTGAATGTAAATTACATAGATGATAGAATGGACTTTTGTCATAGGCAGAAAGCGGCCAGCACTACTTAGCTTTAGATCTCCGTTGCGATGAGGTTTCCGGGCTCCATATCCATATATACAACACTCACTTTGTCACAATACGTTCGTTATAAAGATCTCATCTTTATATTAATTAATAAAATATATTGTCACTAATGTACCTAAAACTGTAACTTATAAACTTATACTTTCACAGTAGTCCGACGTAACTTTTAACCAACTTATCGAAAGTTATGCGAACTTGACCACGCTCCGAGACAAACTAACTAGATAAATTCATCCCCTAGTGACGCAAAAGCGTCTGCGCATCCATGGCGTCCCCGCTTTGCGATTTAGCTATTGGTCAATATTGGCTCTGCAAAAAACCTAAAGGCGTCGACATTATCTTTAGGGGTTCATTATTGGTTGATTAGGTTTTGGGTGGAGTTTTCCCATGAACTGTGAAAAGGAATGTTTTTAAGTAATTTAGTAGATTTTTTGTCGCGCCAAATGTTGAAACCACTTACTTTGTCCCCAATGTTTCAATAGATCTCTCAATTGGCGTCTTAGGTTACAACTTTAAAATAACAACGTTAGTTTCTAAAGAATAACCCTAATAAATAAAACAATTGAGTCTTCGAACTGACACTTTTAAATATCGCTTTTAAGAAACACACTTTTAGAAAATTTATCGCCTTTCAGAAATACTTAGGACCATAAAACCCATTTCAAAAAAAGAAATAACCTGCAGTTTACTTCCAAGTATTTTTGGAACTAATTTTTGTCCCTTGAACGCGTCTGTCCAATATAATTTGTATCAAGTACGTAACTGCCATTGCAGTGTACCTATGTATGTACTATCAAAAACCCGTATCATTATATAACAGTACTTTTTGATTTCCTGCGTTGGGGTGGGTAGCGGTCCATTACATCGGGACTACCAACCATCCTCCCCCTCGATCATAACGCTCCTATTATGAACTTCCAAAAGAGCTCCAACTTCCTGGCGCCATGTCCCACCCCCGGCCCAACCCCCACCCGGGTTCGGGGGCGGTACACGGCGCACTCGTCCCCGGCAGGCCTTCGAGGAGCTGGAGTCGCTGCTGGCGCAGAGCGGCGTCTGCATTGCAGTAAAGGAGCGCCTCGCCCGCGTCGGGGACGAGGCCGGGGCCGAGGGGGCTGACACGGAGCGCCACTACGACGGCGTGGTGGCGCGCCTCCTGGCCCGCCACACGGCGCGCGGTCAGTGCCTTGCTTGGCTCAGCACGAGGCGGCGCGGCGGTGCGACATTGCCCTCCCTCCCCGTGTGTGCGCAGGCGTGATCCTGCTGTCGGGCGAGCGCGAGGCGGCGGGCGTGCTGGGCGCGGTGGCGAGGCGCAACGCCTCGCGCGCGCTGGCGTGGCTCGCGGGCGCCGGCTGGAGCGCGCGCGAGGCGGCCACGCGCGGCCACGAGGCGGCGGCGGCGGGCGCGCTGGGCGTGCGGCCGCGGGCGAGGCCGCTGCCGGGCTTCCGGGACTACTTCCTCAACCTCACCGTGGAGAACAATCGCAGGAACCCGTGGTTCGTCGGTACGCAGCCGTATAGGAGGCCGCGGCCCGAGTCGGCGGCGCCGAGACGGAATCTCGCTCCGATGATGATCTCTCATCGATACGATGTTCTCGCAGAGTTCTGGGAGGATCAGTTCGGGTGCCGGCACGCGGCGGGCGAGGGCGGGGGCGGGGGTCCGGGCGGGGCGCGGGGCCGGGGCCGGGCCCGGGCCGCGCGGGCCCCGTGCTCGGGCCGCGAGCGGCTGCGCGCCGAGGCCGTGCAGTTCGAGCCGCAGCTGCAGTTCGTGGCGGACGCGGTGCTGGCCTTCGCGCACGCCATACGGTGAGCTCGCGACCCTGACCCCGACCTGCTGGCTGGCTGGCTGGGGCTGGGATCCACGTGGTCACCCTGGGTTGGTCGTGTCCCAGTGCGCTGCACGCGGAGGTGTGCGGCGCGGGTGTTGCGGGCGTGTGCGCGGCCATGCGTGCGGCCGGGGCGGGCGGGGCGGGGGGCGCGGCGCTGCTCAGGCACCTGCGCGCCGCCGCGTTCACCGGTGAGTGCCGAGGGAGGGAGGGGAGGGGGGGGGGGGGGGCGTGACGCCTGACCCGGGGTGACGTGTCGTGTCGCGGTGTGCGCAGGGCTCGCCGGGGACGAGTTCCAGTTCGACGCGAACGGCGACGGCCCGGCGCGGTACGACGTGGTGCAGTACGGGCGCGGGGCGCGCGGCGAGTGGCGCTGGGCGCGCGTGGGGCGCTACGCGGCCGGCCGCCTGCGCGTGCGCACTGCAGGTAGGGGCCGGCGCCGGGGGGGGAGGGGGGGGGGGCTCGGAGGCCCCTCCCCCACTCTCCCTGTGGTGTTCAATTATATATAAATTGACAGGATAACACCTTATAGATCTAAGCACTCGACAGAATACCGACTGTGGCGTATAATTATAGCAGCCCAAATAGGCCGGAGCCTGTGCCTGGGCTAACTACGTAAATTAAAGACCTTGAAATGATGTCAAGCGGTCATTGATTGCGCAAGAACGTGCCCTGTTTAGGTAGTTTGTAAGTAAGTATGTTTAAGAGAATTAAGTACATAACATGCAGTAATAATAAATAATAAATGTTACATTAACATGTTTATAAACAGATACTATAGGTATAGTATGTAAATATATAGAATATAAAAATACAAATTATACTTAAACTATGTAATATAGATAGATAGAATATTACTTGGATAGTGTTAAGTGTCATTAGGTACTATAGTGTATGTAAATTAAATTAAAATACTTCTATGTAATAAGGTGAGTGTGTTATTGTCAAGTTTTTGTCAGATTATCCCACAGTGTCTGAAAGTCGACCGAATTACAGTCCAGTAAGTACTGCTTGAGGTTGGTCTTTAGATGTTCTTTTTGAGTGTTGTGTGGTTCACAGTCGATATGGCGGGTCACATCTGTAGGCAGCGAGTGGTACAGGCGCGGCGCCAGGGCGGGGAAGTGTCTGCGACCTAGTTTGCCAGAGGTGGGAGGAACTAGGAACTTGCGTACGGTACCTTCACGGGTCTGTCTTTTACAATCGTTGAGAGGGAAATCATTAATGTGTCTTGACATGTAGGTTGCCACTTGCCATATGAAAATTTTGCGCGGGGTTAGTACTCTACATAATTGAAACAGTTGTGTGGTTGGGAATCTGCGTTTTTTCCTCTTGATGATTTTCAAGTTCAGTTTTTGAGCTCTCTCGAGCTTGCTCATCAAGGTCGACCCACATGCTCCCCAACCTATAATGCCATACAACATAAGGGACTGTGTTAACGAGTGGTATACTTGTAAAAGAAGTTTAGGTGACAGTATGTTTCGTAGACCTCCGTAAACGTAACCCAGACTCCTTACTTTTCCAGAAAGGCTTTCCACGTGTTCATCCCATCGCAAATGCTGGTCTATAATAACACCCAGATACGTGGTACTACTTGAGCACCGCAGTGCCTTACAGTCACTACACCTAGCCATATCTTGCTCTAGACACGTATGTATACGTATTATCGGCACATCTTTCGTCAGGCCAGCTGCCGTAGGTGAAAAACAGACGCATATAGTCTTATCCTCATTAAGGGTCAGCAGATTGTGATCGTACCATGACCTGGCCTGTCTAAGACCAAGTTCTGTCCTTCGAGCCACGGTTTCCCAAGTTGTATCAGAGAATATCAGAACTGTGTCATCGGCAAAACAGATTGTGTGACAATCAGGCAACAGGGTACAAAAGTCATTCAAATAGATGTTGAAAAGGATTGGTCCAAGGACGCTCCCCTGAGGAACGCCAAATTTAATATCTTCTGTATTCTCCTCGCTCCTACAATCCCCGACCCGAACGACCTGCCTCCTATCCTGAAGATAGCTTTGAAACCATTTCAGTGCCCGGCCCACCACACCCAACAACTCCAATTTCTTAAGTAAGATTTTATGTGACACCGTATCAAATGCTTTTGCTAAATCAACAAACACGGCTATAGTTTTCTTCTTGTTGTCATGATTGTTTATAATGTGATTTGTTAATTTAGCAATTGCATCATTGGTGCTCACACCGTGTCTAAAACCGTATTGGTTTGTTGATAAGAAGTTACTGGCAAATGCAGTCAGACGTGATTTAACGATTTTTTCGAAAATCTTTGATGTAGTTGGCAGAAGCGATATAGGGCGGTAATTGGTCAGTAAGTTTGTGTGTCCTTTTTTGAATAGGGGTATAACGACAGCGGTTTTAAGATTAGTTGGAAATACGCCTTCTCTAAAGCTTTGGTTAACGAGGAACGTCAGCGGATAAACTATTGTATGTTTTATTGTTTTTATTATTTTAGATGTGATTCCATCCGAACCAGACGACTCAGTGTTCTTGAGCGTACCGATAATCCTTATAACTTCATTTGGATTCGTTGGTCTTAAGTAGAATGACGTTTCAGGATCATCGAGAACTACCTCATCACACAGAGTTTCCTCTGTTGTATTAATACTGTTTAGATTTAATTTGGCAAGATCAGAACCCACCGAGCAAAAGTACTCATTAAAGGTACCTATAATTTTGTTAGGTTCCTCTGACATTTTTATAACGGCGTTATTTATTAGAAGTTCTCTGACCTGTTCCTTGCTTTTAGTTTTGCGACTTGTAGCTTCATTAATGATTTTCCATACGTCTCTAGAATTTCCCGAGTGTTGATTTATTTTATTTCTATAATATGCCTCTCTCGTTTTTTTAACTGTTGCATTGCATATCTTTCGATAATTTAAGTACGTTTCCCTGATGAGATAGTTGTCGGGGTTTCTTTTGTAGTTTCGATGCAATTTATTTCGTTTGCGTATACAATAGATTAAGTCTGTATTTATCCATGGTTTTAGTTTAATTTTAGCATGTGGGATATTATTGTATGTTGTATTATTTTCAACAAGGTTGTTTATTATGTTGTGAAATTTATCGAGGGCTACATTTACATCTGATTGTACATATACGTCTTCCCAGGATTGTTTGTCAATGTCTTGTTTCAAATTATCATAATCTATGCAACGTTTGATATGAATTGTCTGAGATGAGTTCTTTTGGTGGTAGCCTTTCTGGAAGCAGCATATTGTAATGTAATGGTCAGTAACGTCTGTTTCTAGAATCGCATACTTTACATCTGTATCACTTTTGAATCGCGTCATACAGTGATCTATACAGCTACGATCATGTGTGGGTTTATCGATGCCTATTTTTAGGTTCTGTAGTGCCAATAGTCCTAAATAATCATCTGCTTGAGAGTGCATATTAATGCCTATAATATTAATATTTGTATCACCCATTACAAATATATATAGCTCGACTACCACTGACTGACTGACTGACTCACTGACTGACTGACTGACTGACTCACTGATTGACGTGCCCGTTTAGTCTGAAGGAGTTCCCGGAGGTGAAAGTGATGTAGGGGGGAGTTGTATAGTTTAGTGATTGGACCAGAGGAAAACTATAGGGAAGTGAAAAAAACAAAATGGCGGCGGGTCACGTGATGCCATCTCCGCCATTTTCCAACCGATTTCGTTCAAATTTGGAACACGCGTCACATGGTCGACCTACTTTGTGATGAAATTGAAAAACAAAAGAAAAACAAAATGGCGGCGGAAATATAGCCGATTGAAAATTTGGACATTTCAGACCAAACTTTGACGAATTAGCTGGCCTAGCACGAGCGCATGAGGAATATCCAACCAATTCCACTTCGTAGCACATATGATGTAGTATACCAGAAAATTGTCAATTTTTGGAAAAACAAAATGGCGGACGAGCAGTAAACCATAATATTTTCATTACAATTTGGCATGATTTTCAATCTCATTTTTAAGGTGGATGGCAACATTTTAGTGGAATATCTTGTATGGGACAATTATAGGTCTCGATGAATAGTGTTGCAATAAAAAAAAAGTTTCCCAACTTTTAGGGTAATTTACCCTCCAGAGCCCAAAAATGTGGAAAATGGAAATAGCGCTTTTTAACCAAATTTGGGTATGCAGTTCGATGAAGGCACCTCACCCAAATGACATTTGACCATTTTCATCTCAATCGCCTGGCAACACTGGAAGTTATGGGGCATGAAAGTTTTGGTCAGAGGCATGTTTGGGCGCTAACTTTGTTAAAGAAATTTTGGGCTATCGTAACGGTTTAAATGCCACATGTTAGATGCTATCCTGTACATTAATTATAAAGTTTAACATATTTTAAAATACAAAATGGCGGTGAGAATATTGACTTCTCCAAAAAGTTACAGTTTCCCCATACATTTTCCTATACGAAACGAAATGATTACTAGCGTGCGGTAAATATCTAACAGTAACTATAGCGAGGCCGAAGGCCGAGCTCCGCGTAGGGCGAAGCCCGAAGCGTCCCCTTGCCGAACAGAAACAACTCCCCACCCTCCAAGTAAATTTTGCGAGGCCGAAGGCCGAGCTCCGCGCAGGGCGAAGCCCGAAGCGTCCCCTTACCGAGCAGAAACAACTCCCCACCTTCCAAGTAAATTTTGCGAGGCCGAAGGCCGAGCTCCGCGTAGGGCGAAGCCCAACGCGTCCCCTTGCCCAACAGAAACAACTCCCCACTTTTCAAGTAACTTTTGCGAGGCCGTAGGCCGAGCTCCGCGTAGGGCGAAGCCCGAAGCGTCCCCTTGCCGAACAGAAACAACTCCCCACCCTCCAAGTAACTTTTGCCCCCTGGCGAGGCCGAAGGCCGAGCTCCGCGTAGGGCGAAGCCCGAAGCGTTCCCTTGCCGAACAGAAACAACTCCCCACCCTCCAAGTAACTTTTGCGAGGCCGTAGGCCGAACTCCGCGTAGGGCGAAGCCCGAAGCGTCCCCTTACCGAGCAGAAACAACTCCCCACCTTCCAAGTAAATTTTGCGAGGCCGAAGGCCGAGCTCCGCGTAGGGCGAAGCCCGAAGCGTTCCCTTACCGAGCAGAAACAACTCCCCGCCTTCCAAGTAAATTTTGCGAGGCCGAAGGCCGAGCTCCGCGTAGGGCGAAGCCCGAAGCGTCCCCTTACCGAGCAGAAACCACTCTCTTCCTTCCAAGTAGCTTTTGCCCCCCGGCGAGGCCGAAGGCCGAGCTCCGCGTAGGGCGAAGCCCGAAGCGTCCCCTTACCGAGCAGAAACAACTCCCCACCTTCCAAGTAAATTTTGCGAGGCCGCAGGCCGAGCCGGACCGCGAGGCCGTAGGCCGAGCTCCGCGTAGGGCGAAGCCCGAAGCGTCACTTACTGAGCAGAAACAACTCCCCACCTTCCAAGTAACATTTGCGTGGCCGTAGGCCGAGCTCCGCGTAGGGCGAAGCCCGAAGCGTCACTTACTGAGCAGAAACAACTCCCCACCTTCCAAGTAACTTTTGCGAGGCCGAAGGCCGAGCTCCGCGTAGGGCGAAGCCCGAAGCGTCCCCTTACCGAGCAGAAACAACTCCCCACCATCCAAGTAACTTTTGCGAGGCCGTAGGCCGAGCTCCGCGTAGGGCGAAGCCCGAAGCGTCCCCTTACCGACCAGAAACCACTCTCTTCTTTCCAAGTAACTATTGCGAGGCCATAGGCCGAGCTCCGCGTAGGGCGAAGCCCGGAGCGTCCCCACGCTACCAAAGGCTGAAAAATGCCCCTGCCTTTCGAATTACGAACAAAAATGATACTTGGAGGGTGGGGAGTTGTTTCTGTTCGGCAAGGGGACGCTTCGGGCTTCGCCCTACGCGGAGCTCGGCCTTCGGCCTCGCCGGGGGGCAAATGTTACTTGGAAGGAAGAGAGTGGTTTCTGCTCGGTAAGGGGACGCTTCGGGCTTCGGCCTCGCAAAATTTACTTGGAAGGCGGGGAGTTGTTTCTGCTCGGTAAGGGGACGCTTCGGGCTTCGCCCTACGCGGAGCTCGGCCTTCGGCCTCGCAAAATTTACTTGGAAGGTGGGGAGTTGTTTCTGCTCGGTAAGGGGACGCTTCGGGCTTCGCCCTACGCGGAGCTCGGCCTACGGCCTCGCAAAAGTTACTTGGAGGGTGGGGAGTTGTTTCTGTTCGGCAAGGGGACGCTTCGGGCTTCGCTCTACGCGGAGCTCGGCCTTCGGCCTCGCCGGGGGGCAAAAGTTACTTGGAAGGAAGAGAGTTGTTTCTGCTCGGTAAGGAGACGCTTCGGGCTTTGCCCTACGCGGAGCTCGGCCTACGGCCTCGCAAAAGTTACTTGGAGGGTGGGGAGTTGTTTCTGTTCGGCAAGGGGACGCTTCGGGCTTCGCCCTACGCGGAGCTCGGCCTTCGGCCTCGCCGGGGGGTAAAAGTTACTTGGAAGGAAGAGAGTGGTTTCTGCTCGGTAAGGGGACGCTTCGGGCTTCGCCCTACGCGGAGCTCGGCCTTCGGCCTCGCAAAATTTACTTGGAAGTGGGGGAGTTGTTTCTGCTCGGTAAGGGAACGCTTCGGGCTTCGCCCTACGCGGAGCTCGGCCTACGGCCTCGCAAAAGTTACTTGGAGGGTGGGGAGTTGTTTCTGTTCGGCAAGGGGACGCTTCGGGCTTCGCCCTACGCGGAGCTCGGCCTTCGGCCTCGCCGGGGGGCAAAAGTTACTTGGAAGGAAGAGAGTGGTTTCTGCTCGGTAAGGGGACGCTTCGGGCTTCGCCCTACGCGGAGCTCGGCCTTCGGCCTCGCAAAATTTACTTGGAAGGCGGGGAGTTGTTTCTGCTCGGTAAGGGGACGCTTCGGGCTTCGCCCTACGCGGAGCTCGACCTACGGCCTCGCAAAAGTTACTTAGAGGGTGGGGAGTTGTTTCTGTTCGGCAAGGGGACGCTTCGGGCTTCGCCCTACGCGGAGCTCGGCCTTCGGCCTCGCCGGGGGGCAAAAGTTACTTGGAAGGAAGAGAGTGGTTTCTGCTCGGTAAGGGGACGCTTCGGGCTTCGCCCTACGCGGAGCTCGGCCTTCGGCCTCGCAAAATTTACTTGGAAGGCGGGGAGTTGTTTCTGCTCGGTAAGGGGACGCTTCGTGCTTCGCCCTACGCGGAGCTCGGCCTTCGGCCTCGCAAAAGTTACTTAGAGGGTGGGGAGTTGTTTCTGTTCGGCAAGAAAAATGCCCCAGCCTTTCGAATTATGAACAAAGTTATGCAAATTGTGTACAGCTAGCAACGTTTGGCTTTTGAAAACTTTCTTTAAGTTTCTGGCATACGGGCATTTCGAGCGTTGCTTGCTTTAAAAATAAAAAATAACCTCCTTTAAATGAGCAAACTCTTTTCGAATAAATGTTTTTCACAGAGTTTTGAACTTGAAACTTTCGGGCGGTGCTTGATATAATCAGTGGATGGCTTGCACGAATTATTTGCACAGCGAACAATCCGGATAATGTTTATTTAGTTGCGGCGCCTACAACACGAAAACAAAGCAGTCTCGCGGGCCGCGCGCGGCCCGCGCACCATGCAACACCTAGTTAATACTATATTTTTAGTGCGATTTATTTTGTTTAATTTGTCATCTAGAGAATCGAGAAACACATCTATGTTACTACACGATGGCGATCTGTAAATAGCAAGTATTATAGTCTCAGCCAATGTTAACTGGAGACAATTTGCTCCTGTAATTTTCAATTCCGTGCATGGTGTGTGTGTGTGTGCGCAGAGGCGGCCTCGGCGTGGCTCGGCGTGCGCTCCGAGTGCAGCCTGGCGTGCGCGCCGGGGCAGGCGCGGCAGTACGCGGCGGGCGAGCGCTGCTGCTGGCGCTGCTACAACTGCACGCAGTACGAGGTCAGAGCCCCCACCCAGTGGCGAGCGATGGCTCGGTAGTCGGGTATGCAGTAACAAGTCCCGAGACTGCAGTGGAGCATTCGATCGGGTCGATCGTCTGTTGCGACTTCCCGAAAACCTAGGTCCCGCCGGACGACACGCGTTACTCATATAGTTATCCTCCTAGAATTTGAAAAATGTATAAAAACAGGTTTCAATCGTTTCTCATCCTGACGCACGGCAACCTGTACTATCTGGTGTACCGCAGGGCTCTCTGTTGGGGCCATTGCTTTTCTAAGGTTTTTTATTCTACTCTATCAATTTAAGCCTGATTTGCACAATATATTTTTGACTTTCCGCTGCATATATCAACATAGAAATCATGAACTGTCTTCAATCTTCAACTGAAGCAACATGCGTCCCGTGCGTGTCGTGCCGTGTCGCGTGTGGTGTCAGCCCAGCACCCGGCGCCAGCAGCGGCCCCGGCCTCACCCCCGGCCTCACCCCCGGCCTGGTGTGCGCAGGTGGTGTCCGTCGCGTCCGACAGCGCGTGCGAGCCGTGCTTGCCGGGCGCCGTGCCGGACGCGCGGCGCCAGCGCTGCCAGCCCCTGGCCGCGCGCCACGAGCGCCCCGGCGCGCACGCCGCGCTGGCCCTGGCGGCCGCGGGCGCGGGCCTCACCGCGCTGGCCGCGGCCGTGGGGGCCTGGCGCCGCACCACGCCCGCCGCGCACGCAGGGGTCGGGGGGCGCGCGCTGGCCGGCGCGCTGCTGGCGGGGCTGGCGCTGTGCCAGGCGGGGGCCGCGGCGCTGCTGGTGCGGCCCAGCGACGCGCGCTGCGCCGCCGGACGCGCGGCCGCCGGGCTCGGGCCCGCGCTGGCGCACGCCGCGCTGCTGGTGAAGGCGCGCGGCTCGGGTCCGGGCGCTGCGGGCGCGGTGGGGGCGCTGGCGGGCGTGCAGGCTGCGCTGCTGGCCGCGTGGCAGGCTGCGGCGCCGGCGCGGGCGCTGCGGCTGGTGGCTGCGCGCGAGCGGGTGGTGCTGGCGTGCGACTCGCTGTCCGGGGCCGGAGCCGGGGCGGGCGCGGGCGGCGTGGCGGCGGTGCCGGGGCTGCTGCTGGCGTGCGCGGCGGTGTGCGCGGTGCGGGGGCGCGGCCGAGGCGACGCGTGGGGCGAGGCGCGCCACGTGGCGCTGGCCGCGTACTCGTCGTGCGTGGCGTGGCTGGCCGCGGCGCCGCTGTACCTGGCCACGGCGGGGCACGTCCCCCTGCGCGCCACCTGCATGGCCGTGGCGCTGTCGCTCAGCGCCACCGCCACGCTTGTGTGCGTCTTCGGGCCCAAGGTGAGCGCGATGATCCATCCATTTGATGGAGGGCGTCCCACACTACGTGTACCCGGGACGTGTCGTCCATTCTAGAACTCGTCTCCCCCCTCGGTTACCGGTTCCTAGACAGATGTGACCACCACACTGACACTTCAGTTTACTGATTCGTTGCGCGACTTTGAACTTGCGGGTCAGTCCCACCACCACGTTTCGGTTTCATAGCTCACCATTTGGCAGGACGCACTGGTTGAAGACCTTCGTTTTCAGGCATTGTGCTATGAAGATGAGAAGATACGACGTACATTTCACACCTTCTGTTTCCCGGTGATATAGTGGGCAAGGCTGAGTCACTGCAGAAAATGATGGACAGTCTTAATGTTGCTTCCTGCCGGGGCGGACTCGGGATGAACTTGGACAAGATCAAGATCATGTTTAATGATCTAATCGTCCCGAAACCAGTGCTAGTATAGTCTAGGGCTAGTCTCATAGGATCAGCAAACTGAAGTGTCAGTGTGGTGGTCACATCTGTCTAGGAACCGGTAACCGATGGGGGAGACGAGTTCTCGAATGGAGGCCACGACCACGTATGGGGACCAAGATGTAATGATGACCTTCGCAAGATGGCTGGCTGAGACTGGATGCAGAAGACCAAGAATCGGGGTGAGTGGTGTGCTTTGGGAGAGGTCTACGTCCAACAGTGGAAAGAGACGGGCTGATGATGATGAGGATACCATTTATTGCCTTTTTTTTTTTCCCCCTCTCCCACTGTAACTCCTTTTTGAAAAGGATCAACAGTGGCGTACTATTGGACCGTCATACAGTGACGGGTGTAAGCGACACAATGGGGCTGAAATGCCGTACGTACCATTTATTGGCTGTCTTTATTGTCCAGTTCTAGCGATGCGATCTCCCCCACCATTGCAAAAGTCACATTTTATGCGGCCGCTGCGAGTTCAATTCCCCCGTCCCGTCCGGTCGCCGCTGAGAGCCGCCCGGGACCGGCCTGGTGTGATGTTACCGGGGTCGGTGCCGTGTTCCAGGTGTACATCATGGTGTGGCGGCCCGAGCGCAACGTGCCGGGGGGGCCGGCGGCGGCGCGGTGGCGGGGCGCGGGCGCGGCGGGCGCGGTGTGTGCGGCCCTGGTGGGCGCGCCCTCGCTGCGGGCCCCGGCCTCGGCCGCGCGCGTGGGCCCCGGCCCCGGCCCCGCGCGGCCCCCGGCCCCGCGCACACACCACCGCCACGTGCAGACGGAGCCAGAGGTGTTGCTGTGTGCGCGCCGCCTCGCCCCGCCCCCCGCACAGGCCGCGCTGCCCCCCTTCGCGCGCCGCGCCGGGGCCGGGGCCGGGGCCGCCGGCCAGCCCCCATAGCGCGCCGGCCCCCGGCCCCGGCCCGCTGGACGCCGCGCGGTGCTCGTGTGACTCAGATCTTTATATATTTATTTACGAAGTACAGAAACCCGCGGAACGACAAAAAATTGTGATAATAAATTTAAGATATATTTTTTCCATATTACAAATAAAATTGACCAAGTAATGTTCGCAGTTTCTTTTGTAATAATTCGTACCTATCTAGTATGTTATCTCTGCGGCTCTGCGATCGCCAGCCCGCTTGCCCAGCGTGGCGATTACGGGCATCACCTCCCAAATGATGTACACCACAAGGCCCCGGCCCCCAGTTCCCGGCCGCCCCGCTATTCCTAGCCAAGGCAGCGGCTACGGTAACGGCGGGGCAGGGGGTGCTAAGAATCCCCGGGTTACGGGAGGCTGCCAAACAAAATTGACCCTGGCTACGTACAACGGACGAACTCTGCGGCTGGACGATCATGTCACGGAACTCGAAGTAGAGTTGGAGAGGATACGCTGGCACGTCCTAGGGTTATGTGAAGTCCGAAGAGAGGGGGAGGACACACTGACTCTGGAATCGGGCCATCTACTCTACTTTCACTTGGCAAAGCCCCGACTCTATGACGAAAAATGAGATAGACTTCATCATAACGGACAAAATTGTATTTCCACCTTGCTGTCTTTGAAGGCCAATATTTACCAAAGTAGCCCATTAAGTTGTATTTTTTTTAAATTAATAAATAAGCTGCGAGCCTGGCGCATTCTTTAGATGTACTTAGGAGTCATGGAGTTGCCTAGTTAAGTTTAAAGTCAATTTCACCGAACGTAAACTCTTCAATCTTATACTCACAATTTTATAACTTCCATCAAAGTTACGAAGCTGATTACTTTATTCATAAAAGTACAACTCATGAAGACTGTTAGGAGAAAAAATATTAAAAAAGGCTTCAATTTCTTTTTTTAGAGATTATTTTATTGGTCACATCAAAAATTGTTAAAAATTCAGAAAATAATTCATAACTCGAAAACTACGAATATTCGCGGAACATACATGGGGGTGATTCGAATACCCCACGACACGAAGGACTAAATTTTTTTTCTTGGACGTCAATCTGCCGGACACCCTGTATATAGTGCCGAACAGCGATCCTGGACTTCAATAGCTGAACTACTACGGAAGCTTCTAAAACATTGTGACTGTGAACAATATCACCTAAGTCAGTCATTCCAGTAAGTATGTTAGATGATACCAAACGTTAGGCCTCGACATCTAGCGCGTTATATTAGAGCTAGACCAATGGACCTAGCTCATCCCAATGGGGATCGGCTTGCAACGGGTGGGTATGTTCCTACTGGGCGGCGGCAACCACTGTATGGTTGACCCGAGTACTTTTTTAATTTACTTTTATTTTACATTATGTCTGTTAACCCTAATTTCAACGAGTAAAAGTATAATTTAAAGAAGATTTTAACAAATAATTTTTTTGTCAATATAAATGAACTAAAATTTTCAGTCTGTTTAAATAACAAAAGTTATTAAAAACGAAGATTTCATTTACGAAAAACTTCTTTGGTTCACCTCACCTCACCTCACCGAAGGAAGGAAGGAAGGAAGGAAGGAAGGAAGGAAGGAAGGAAGGAAGGAAGGAAGGAAGGAAGGAAGGAAGGAAGGAAGGAAGGTTTAGGTTTAGGTTTAGGTTTAGGTTTAGGTTTAGGTTTAGGTTTAGGTTTAGGTTTAGGTTTAGGTTTAGGTTTAGGTTTAGGTTTAGGTTTAGGTTTAGGTTTAGGTTTAGGTTTAGGTTTAGGTTTAGGTTTAGGTTTAGGTTTAGGTTTAGGTTTAGGTTTAGGTTTAGGTTTAGGTTTAGGTTTAGGTTTAGGTTTAGGTTTAGGTTTAGGTTTAGGTTTAGGTTTAGGTTTAGGTTTAGGTTTAGGTTTAGGTTTAGGTTTAGGTTTAGGTTTAGGTTTAGGTTTAGGTTTAGGTTTAGGTTTAGGTTTAGGTTTAGGTTTAGGTTTAGGTTTAGGTTTAGGTTTAGGTTTAGGTTTAGGTTTAGGTTTAGGTTTAGGTTTAGGTTTAGGTTTAGGTTTAGGTTTAGGTTTAGGTTTAGGTTTAGGTTTAGGTTTAGGTTTAGGTTTAGGTTTAGGTTTAGGTTTAGGTTTAGGTTTAGGTTTAGGTTTAGGTTTAGGTTTAGGTTTAGGTTTAGGTTTAGGTTTAGGTTTAGGTTTAGGTTTAGGTTTAGGTTTAGGTTTAGGTTTAGGTTTAGGTTTAGGTTTAGGTTTAGGTTTAGGTTTAGGTTTAGGTTTAGGTTTAGGTTTAGGTTTAGGTTTAGGTTTAGGTTAGGTTAGGTTAGGTTAGGTTAGGTTAGGTTAGGTTAGGTTAGGTTAGGTTAGGTTAGGTTAGGTTAGGTTAGGTTAGGTTAGGTTAGGTTAGGTTAGGTTAGGTTAGGTTAGGTTAGGTTAGGTTTTTTTTTTTTTTTTTTTTTTTTTTTTTTTTTTTTTTTTTTTTTTTTTTTTTTTATAAATCTTGGTTGGTTCTCTGTTTGGTTTGTGTTAGTTCCTACAGGTTAGTGGTTTCCCAGAAGGGGTAGGTGGGCCGAAGAGTGTCGCGATTTGATACGAATCTTCTCTCCGACCCACCTTTGTCGATTCTTAGGGGGGGTAGCGAGATGTATATCTCGCCGCCCTTTCTATAGTGACTCTAAGGGGGAAAAGACTTGTGATGAGAAGAGGGAGGGAAACTATTATGTTGCAGCGTGAGACTAAAATTTTGCGAATCAATTAATTCTTAGGGGGACGGCCGATTGCCAGTTGGTCCCAGTGGGGTTATTTACAAATCTTATTATTTCTAGTGAGACTCCTATAGGGTGATTATGATATACAAAATATTTACATGTTTGCCTGATGGGCCATTTGTTCATTTCCAAAAAGGGGGGGGGGGGGACTCTACAAATTTTACTTATACCTAAGTTTATACAATACAATTAGAGAATACAAAAGAGAGAGTGGATACAATGCAAAATTACTTACAACTAACCGTGGTTCACATTTGGTGCTTAATTATATATACAAATAGGTGCTCTCAAGGCTGATTCACTGTGTTGAACAAATTATTTACATTAGGTTGCACTTATCATAAGTGCTTATATCTTAAGTGGTTTAGCAACTGGAGGTGCCAAATAGGCATTAATAACAATAGGGTTGCCAGAGGGGCTTAATTCCTGATGGGTTAATACATGATCTCATATACGGGTATAATTCTTGATAATTCGTGGTTCACATTGGGTCTTACGTTAATCTTATCTAGGGTTAGTTGTGGTTATACTAAGGGGGGTTATTTCTTATGTCTATGTATATACATGGTGTAACTTTGGTGCTGCTGGCAGTTATTGTGGTTCGCTCTTTTTTTTTTTTTTTTTTTAATGGGTATGATCATTCTTTTATTGTACATGCTCTTTTGTACATGGCTATGTTATTTGTGCTCTTTTGATACTGTGATAGACAATGATTTTACAAGTGGTGCACAATTCGGTATAATATATTCAATAGGCTGAAGGCCGTACCGGGGTCGGCGCCGTCTCCGGAGAATTGGGGTGGGAGCGGGCTTAGGGCGGGGGAGCGGGAGACAGAGGCGTGCACGAGGCCACCTCTGCTATCTCCCCCTCCTTCCGCTTTCCAAGACCGCGTCCCCACACCAGGCACCACCGACTACCGGTTAGCCGGGGGAGTCCTGGTGTCCAGACGGCTGGCCCCATTCCCAGAGAAGACGCCGACGCCGGCGTCCATAAAGTGGTACGCAAATGGGGAATTAGTGTTATGCTTCTAACGACGAAACCAATTTAACTTGGTCCGCCGATGGGAGTAAAATGTATGGCCTGAGGGGTCAGCTAAAGTTGGTTTTACAACAGACGTTAGAGTCTTTGGAAATTGGTCAAGGGTGTGTCTGACCACGAGTTCAGACACACCCTTGGCCACTTGGAAGCTGATCAGCCCCCGGCAGACTGCCGGGGGCCGGGGGCCGGGGGCCGGGGGCCGGGGGGCCGGGGGCCGGGGGCCGGGGGCCGGGGGCCGGGGGCCGGGGGCCGGGGGCCGGGGGCCGGGGGCCGGGGGCCGGGGGCCGGGGGCCGGGGGCCGGGGGCCGGGGGCCGGGGGCCGGGGGCCGGGGGCCGGGGGCCGGGGGCCGACCGGGGGCCGGTCGGGGGCCGACCGGGGGCCGACCGGGGGCCGGTCGGGGGCCGACCGGGGGCCGACCGGGGGCCGGTCGGGGGCCGACCGGGGGCCGACCGGGGGCCGGGGGCCGACCGGGGGCCGGTCGGGGGCCGGTCGGGGGCCGACCGGGGGCCGACCGGGGGCCGACCGGGGGCCGACCGGGGGCCGACCGGGGGCCGACCGGGGGCCGACCGGGGGCCGGTCGGGGGCCGACCGGGGGCCGGGGGCCGGTCGGGGGCCGACCGGGGGCCGGCCCCCGGGGGCCGACCGGGGGCCGACCGGGGGCCGGCCCCCGGGGGCCGACCGGGGGCCGGTCCGGGGGCCGACCGGGGGCCGGTCGGGGGCCGACCGGGGGCCGACCGGGGGCCGACCGGGGGCCGACCGGGGGCCGACCGGGGGCCGGTCGGGGGCCGACCGGGGGCCGGGGGCCGGTCGGGGGCCGACCGGGGGCCGGCCCCCGGGGGCCGACCGGGGGCCGGTCCGGGGGCCGACCGGGGGCCGGTCCGGGGGCCGGTTTCGACTCACCCTCAACGCTTATTGGGTCAAGGGTGTGTCTGTTCCTCCGAACAGTCACACCCCTGGCCAAAAACATTATACTACTCTGTCCGATCCGACAAGTTGGTCCCTTAATAGGAAGTGAGTGTATGGCCTGAAGGGTCTTAGGTGAATTTACGCTGGTCGTGGAAATAGCCATCATAGGTTGATCCCTCTTGCGGAGGTAAAATGACCTGACGGGGGGTCTTTATCACTGGTCGGTCCGGAACAGAGTATAGTGGGGTGCGCGATCGCCGGAGTCGCCGTCCGACCGTCTCGTGTCCTGAAGGGGCACGAGTACGTCGGTCGGCGAGTCCCACGGTCGCGCCATACAAAGTTTATTAATTCCAAAATATAAGTAAAGTGAGGTGCGCGAGCGCGGGAGCCGCCGGCCTGCCGTCTTGCGCCCTGAAGGGGCTCAAGTACGCGGGCGGCGAGTCCCGCGCTCGCGCCTACTGGGTAAAATTAAATGCAAAATGTTTAGCGTCAGCCTACGCCGTAGAGTGCGCGAGCGCGGGGCGCGCCCCCGCAGCCGAGTGCCCTGAGGGGGTTCAATCGGTGCATGGGCGCATCCCGCGGTCGCGCCGTCGAGCGTATCCAACTCTAACCATGTGTTGGTGTTGGCGCCGGATGGTGCTCCTCGGTCCCGACGCTCCGCCGCAGGGGTCCACCGTCGCCCGGCCGCATGAGCGGCAGGCAAGGCGCAGGCAGCGCCGGCGGCAGCGCGCGGTGAGGCGATGGAGGCAGGGTGGCGCCGGCGGGGTGCTTCATCAGGGGTTGTGTGTTTCTCCATGGGGTGGCCGCGAGGCGGCGTGACGTCATTGGTCCCGGGTGCACACGCACTTCCCGGGACAGGTGTTTACCACCGCGTGTGCGTGGTTGTGGAGGCTCGGGCGCGCGCGCGCTGCCACAAGCAATTAAAGTCATTGCGCGCATGACTGTATCTCTGATAGGGTGGCACATGTCGCCTTCTTTCTTCCGTTTTCCTCAGTTGATCTCTCATGGGTGGAGTGCCCATGGTTTATGTTTTCCACATCTCACATGGGTGGAGTGCCCATGGTTTATATGTCTTAATCTCACACGGGTGGAATGCCCGTGGTTTAGGTTAGGTTAGGTTAGGTTAGGTTAGGTTAGGTTAGGTTAGGTTAGGTTAGGTTAGGTTAGGTTAGGTTAGGTTAGGTTAGGTTAGGTTAGGTTAGGTTAGGTTAGGTTAGGTTAGGTTAGGTTAGGTTAGGTTAGGTTAGGTTAGGTTAGGTTAGGTTAGGTTAGGTTAGGTTAGGTTAGGTTAGGTTAGGTTAGGTTAGGTTAGGTTAGGTTAGGTTAGGTTAGGTTAGGTTAGGTTAGGTTAGGTTAGGTTAGGTTAGGTTAGGTTAGGTTAGGTTAGGTTAGGTTAGGTTAGGTTAGGTTAGGTTTTTTTTTTTTTTTTTTTTTTTAATCTTGGTTGGTTCTCTGTTTGGTTTTTGTTAGTCTTAGAGTTAGTATATATTCCCAGAGGGGGTAGGTGGGCCGAAGAGTGTCGCGATTTGATACGAATCTTCTCTCCGACCCACCTTTGTCGATTCTTAGGGGGGGTAGCGAGATATGTCTCGCCGCCCTTTCTATTGTGACTCTAGGGGGGGGGAAGACTTAGGATGAGAAGAGGGAGGGAAAACAATTGTGTTACAGCGTGAGATTAAAATTTTGCGAATCAATTCTTAGGGGGACGGCTGATTGCCTGTTGGTCCCAGTGGGGTTATTTACATATCTTATTCTTTCTAGTGATACTCCTATAGGGTGATTGTGATATACAAAATATTTACATGTTTGCCTGATGGGCCATTTGTTCATTTCCAATAGGGGGGGGGGGGGGGGACTCTACAAATTCTACTTATACCTAAGTTTATACAATACAATTAGAAAATACAAAAGAGAGAGTGGATATAATGCAAAATTACTTACAACTAAACGTGGTTCACAGTTGGTGCTTAATTATATATACAAACGGGTGCTCTCAAGGCTGGTTCACTGTATAGGAGATTATATACATTGGGTTGCCCCTTAATAGGTGCTTAATCATATAGGGTGCCGTATGGGCTTAACAACAATATGGGGTGCCAGATGGGCTTTATTCCTTAGGGGTAATTACATGTTCACTTATAGGGGTAAGGTGCTTATCAAATTACTTGTGATTCACATTGGGTCTTATGTTAAACTTATCTAGGGTTAGTTGTGGTTATACTAAGGGGGTTAGTGCTTAAATCAATATATACATGGTGTGACCTCTTGTTCATCTGGTGGTTTTTTTGTGGTTCACTTTATATGGTGGTTCTGATCATTCTTAAATTGTACTTGCTCTTTTGTACAGGCTGTTTGTTAGTGCTCTTTTGGGTGCTGCTGTGGTTTTTTCTAAGAGGTCTAATGTTAATCTAATAGTTTTAGTTAAGTGGAGATCAATTTGGTGACAATAACTCAAAATAAATTATAGGCCGTACCGGGGTCGGCGCCGTCTCCGGTGAATTGGGGTGGGAGCGGGCTTAGGGCGGGGGAGCGGGAGACAGAGGCGTGCACGAGGCCACCTCTGCTATCTCCCTCTCCTTCCGCTTACCAAGACCGCATCCCCACACCAGGCACCACCGACTACCGGTTAGCCGGGGGAGTCCTGGTGTCCAGACGGCTGGCCCCATTCCCAGAGAAGACGCCGACGCCGGCATCCATAAAGTGGTACGCAAATGGGGAATTAGTGTTATGCTTCTAACGATGAAACCAGTTTAACTTGGTCCGCCGATGGGAGTAAAATGTATGGCCTGAGGGGTCAGCAAAAATTGGTTAAACACCAAACGTTAAGAGTCTTTGGAAATTGGTCAAGGGTGTGTCTGACCACGAGTACCGACACACCCTTGGCCGCTTGGAAGCAAATCAGCCCCCGGCAGGCTGCCGGGGGCCGGTCGGGGGCCGGCCGGGGGCCGGTCGGGGGCCGGCCGGGGGCCGGCCGGGGGCCGACCGGGGGCCGGCCGGGGGCCGGGGGCCGGGGGCCGGGGGCCGGGGGCCGGGGGCCGGGGGCCGGGGGCCGGGGGCCGGGGGCCGGGGGCCGGGGGCCGGGGGCCGGGGGCCGGGGGCCGGGGGCCGGGGGCCGGGGGCCGGGGGCCGGGGGCCGGGGGCCGGGGGCCGGGGGCCGGGGGCCGGGGGCCGGGGGCCGGGGGCCGGGGGCCGGGGGCCGGGGGCCGGGGGCCGGGGGCCGGGGGCCGGGGGCCGGGGGCCGGGGGCCGGTCGGGGGCCGGTCGGGGGCCGGCCGGGGGCCGACCGGGGGCCGGGGGCCGGTCGGGGGCCGACCGGGGGCCGACCGGGGGCCGACCGGGGGCCGGTCGGGGGCCGACCGGGGGCCGACCGGGGGCCGACCGGGGGCCGACCGGGGGCCGACCGGGGGCCGACCGGGGGCCGGGGGCCGACCGGGGGCCGACCGGGGGCCGGTCCGGGGGCCGGCCCCCGGGGGCCGACCGGGGGCCGGCCCCCGGGGGCCGACCGGGGGCCGGCCCCCGGGGGCCGACCGGGGGCCGACCGGGGGCCGGCCCCCGGGGG
>CAUOQI010000006.1:0-15635 GCA_963506565.1 Tachystola acroxantha
TGAACTCTATCGGGATTTCAGTCCATAATCAAAAATCATAGGAGGTGGATCGCAGTGATTTTATTTAGTAGTTATTACCTTAATTTGCTCGTTTACAATGTCCGGGTAAGTTCTTTTTGTAATTTTATACACGAGATTGTTGTTGTTTTTTTCTCAGTATAAAGCTAACTGAGGTGAAGGTAGAGATAAGTTCGGTTCTTAAATCTACACACTATATTTAATAGTTTTGAACATAATATAGTAAGTAATAGAAAAATCAACATTTTATGGAATCATTATTCTTAAGTTACCTATACTATATAAGTTGAAATAAAATATTTTTGCAGAATTTGGAGGGGTCTTTGGGAATGGGCAAGTGCGCCATTTAGGAGTTGCTGCGGAATTCGCGAACACGAGTGAGTAACATGCGATTTTTAATTTCAAGTTTTACGTAAACAAATGTGTTATAACTAAGATATATTAGATTGAACAAGAAGAAACAAGTAATAGATATGTGAAACTAAAACTATACTTACTTAAGGCGCTGACATGAGCCAACTAGCGCCGCCAATCTTAAAAAAATCATATCTTCCAATATAATCAATTTTATTAAAAAAGCTACGAAAGCTAAAAATAATATTTATAGCAATGAACAATGTGAACGTAGCTTTTTTAATAAAATTGATTATATTGGAAGATATGATTTTTTTAAGATTGGCGGCGCTAGTTGGCTCTAGGAAGGCTCTTAATAAAATAGATTATAGCTAATTACTTAATTATCTATTAATATTACAGTATTTTAAAAGTAGGCTATAGTTAACACGATATACACGGTATATCGTGTTAACTATAACCTACTTTTAAATACTGTCTACCTGACAGATTACATATAAGTGATCATTGTCACAGATTACGGGCGGCTTCAGTTCCACCTTCACTGACGCCTCACCCGGTGCAAGCTACAAAGAAGCGGAGGGTGATGACAAACAAGCTGCGAGCTGAACGCCCCATCTCCAGCTCTTCTTCGGCGAGCCAGTGGTCGGTGCTAGTGGCGCCAGGCACTCCGGCGCCGCCGCTGCGAGCAGCGCCGCCGGCGTCGCCGCCGAGCTCGAGCACGTCGGAGGTTAGCCGAGGGTCGCTGGTGCTGTCATCAGCAAGCGTGGAGTCTCGAGAGGCAGCATATTGCCCGCCTCCTCCGGCCATGCGAACACCGCCCCCGCCGCCGCCGCCCACGACCAACAGCTCATCCAGCGAGGCGCCGGGGTGTAAATGTGACCTGTGCGATGCAAAGCACGTCTTAAATGTATTTGTTTAAATTAATTAATAACTAAGACGGCGACTTTTATATTTGATTTGATACCAAATTTTAGCAGTTACATGTTTTAAGTTTAGTTTATATATTTTTATTATGATCTTATATCCTATAAATAAATAAATTAAATACATCTAGATTAAATACATATAAAACCAATATTTAGCTTGTCGTCACTAGTTACGTCACTCATAATTGTTATGAGGTGACTACAAGTTAAATATAGGGTGACTTAAGGCTGTGGACCTACTAGGATCCTTTCACATAGACCTAAGGTTGAATTTAAATAAGGTTTATCTTTACATTTCACTTCTTTTGTTACATGAGAATACTTCACAGCGAAAGTGAAATTCAAAATTAAACCTTATTTCAATGAACCCAAACTCTATATTAATCGCAATCAAAATCTGCATTCCTAGCCGAGCCTTATGTCTGGCGCCGGAAATTAGGCGAACAGTTTGCGGACTAGCTGTTTGCCTATACCATATGATATAATGGAGTGTCTATACTAATATATATACTAATTATATATACGATGTATGTATACTGCACGGCCTTTTTGACAGGCAGCCGCAAACTGTTTGCTTGATAGGTCCACAGCCTTGATCATTCGCATTTTTGTACTACTTTTTATTTTATTCTATAACTATTTACTGTGTTTTTCCAATACTTATGGCTCCAATAGACGAGCGCCAGTGTGTCAGCGATAGCTCAGGACGGTCAGCAGCTGTCGCGCAGCGGTCACAGGTCGCGACATGGTCAGTGGTCACGCGACGGTAGCGACAGCGTCGAGAGCTATCGCTGACACACTGCCGCTCGTCTGTTAGAGTCATAATTGGAATTGTTAGACTTAATTACCTTTACTTTATTTTTTGAAATTAATAAATATAAGTGTTAAAAATAAAAAGTAATATTTATTTGTCATTATAGCATATCAAGAATACAACTATAGAATACGTATTCGAATAGGTATAGATTACTTTACCTTTTAGGAGCACACTTCACACTCATCCGGAGGATAGTGGTCGTACCGACATGTGTCGCACAGCGGACACCACAAGGCATCAATAAAAAGTAAAAATGAAATGTTCGCATTTAAGCTCATATCCATAATAATATGCGGAGAAAGAGCATTATTATCAAAAATAAGTCCACAATTAAAACAATTGTCTCTTAAAATAAAATGGGTTTCGCCCCAAGGCCACAATAATCCATTAATATAAATGTCAATATATATATCTGTTCTTGTTAAAGTTCTATCTATGTCCATTAAATTGTCCTCCATTTTAAAAAAAATATATGATAACTAAATGCACTATAACTAAATTTAAAGAAAACCGAACTATTAAAGAATTGAACTAAAAGTACTGAAATCTGATTTATACTAATTTACACTGCACAAATACACCACATCACCCAAACAATCACTGTTACGTTATGAAAGAGAAAATACTTACTTTTTAGAAATTCCAATCCCATGCTAACTCTTCAGTTTTTTTTTGTGTTCTTGATATTTTGTAGATAAAATGAAAAGCGCGTGTCGGGTACGCACACTATTGTGATTCCGTCGATATCAAAACCGTGATACAAATCTTTTAAATACTCATATATTTTTTTTAATTCTTAAGCTGTAAATGCTAAATTTCGTATCCTTCAAGGATATTGTTCATAAGAAAACAAATGGGTTACACTGCCTCTAAATTACACAAAAAAGCATAACGAATATTTATTGTGTTACAGGTTTAGTTAAGCGAATAACAATGGGTATACCACAGAAAACTTTAAACAGTTTAAAAAGCTCGAGGCACAAATTCTTTGTATTTTAGAAATACTTACTTATTCCAAAACACAAGTCAATAAAAACGAGCATTGCAAACAGATGTGCGTGAACTTGCGTCCAGCATTTCTTTTTTACTCGAAAATAATAGACACATCTAAATTCACAAAACAAAGGACTTGTCACCGCCTGCGTAGGCCGGTCGTATAGTAGAAAAAAAGAGGCATGTGGCTACGTTTACTTGACGACACTCTGGTCCCTTTGGTGATTTTATTATTTATGTCGGCTAGCTGATTACGTAGTGTGGGATGCCTCCAACCAAAGGGAGGGATGACCTGCACATCGGTTAATTGTAGCGGATCTTGAGATACAACCTAACAAACATCCAGACATTAAGACAAACATTAAGACAGAACTTAGAAAAGTTATGGTGACCGAGTTTCCACTGGCTCCATTACTAGATACTTACACAAAACTCCTAGGGTTCCTAGTTGGATATGGAACCCTAAAACGTTGTGCCGTTACAACTACTACCAATCAGGGGTAATATATTTAAGGCCACTTAAAAGTTCCACTTTTGACTAACCCTGGCAACATATCAAGTGCTTGTTAACAGCTTTGTTAAAGTTTGAGAAATTGGGTCCTTTTGGCCGTCCAAAACGTTAATTTATCGAAGAACAAACATTATCGATACCGATGAATGACAAATATGGAGCCGCGCCATAGGAGGAGAATCTAAATATTGTTTTTGTACGCGGCTAGGCTTAAGCCTTTTGTTGTCACTTTCACTGTCACATCAGAAAGTAACATCTGCCTTTGATGATTCGTCTTCTATTGAAAGTTCAAACAATTAAAAAACAAGAGAGTGTCGGACACAAAAATTATCATGTTGCATAGACCTTGCGATGCAAATATATTATGGCTCACTCCATGGGTCGCGCATGACCGTTCCTTCCATCATGTCAACACTCGACACCCAACGAGTTTAAAATGAAACCTGAGGGGTTTCGTCCAATAAAGAAGATTTAACAGACTGTATACGACTATGACTTTTAGATTATTAGTAGTAGTAGTTTATAAGCTGTTGGTTTTCCATATCATAATAAAAATAAAATAAATAAATTATAAAATAATCAATGTCCAATACAAATTGATCAGCTGGTCGGTCAATACACAATGTGGAATAAAAAACGAAATTAGTTCATAGTTTATAATGAAGCAGGAAACAATAGTTTAAATATTATAGTAATTCATATCATTAAAAAAACAATTACATAGTAGTAAAATAATATTCATGGCCAACAATTTCTTTTACAATTAAAATAAACAATATTGAATCTTAAAATTAGTGTAAAACATTAATTAGCAAGACGTATATTTAAAATTTATAGAAAAAAGTATTGTATGATTTTTTTTTATTAACTATAAAAAATACAAATAAAAAAATTAATATTTAGTTAAAGCCCCACCAGAGTCAATAACGGCATCGCATCTCGATCGCATTGATTTTATAAGGACCTCGCAAAGATCGATCCCTCGGAACGACTCCCAAACTTGGTCTACATGTGCGACGAGTGAGTCTAAGGTTCGCTCGTTTCGGTTATCCCATCTTTGGACCATAAGTCCCCAAAGATTTTCTATTGGATTTAGGTCCGGAGAGCGAGAGGGCCATTGCACGGTATTCAAACCTTGTTGTTGCGCGAGCCATTGGCGCACTACGCGCGCGCGGTGTATTGGACAATTATCATCCACAAATAAAATCTCGGCCTCTCGCCCATACACCACGCGCACGGTCGGCACCATGGTGTCCCGCAGCAACTCGAGGTAATTCAGTCCTGTCGCCCTCCCAGGGATGTATACCAGTTCACCGGGACCCGCAGCACTCATCCAGGCCCACATATTGACCGCGACTCGGCCAGACTCGTGGTTTGGTAGCACATTCCGAGACTCATATCTCGTATTATTCATTCGCCACAAATGCCGACGGCCGTGTTGGCTAGATTTAAAAGTTTTCTCGTCGGAAAATATGGCATGTGAAAAATTGAAATCCCTATAATTTCGCGCAAATTCAACACGTGCCGCCTTATGTGCCTCTGTTAGGGCTATTTTCCTCGCCGGAATTCGATGGTTCAGCCCTGCTACTCGTAAGGCCCGGCGTATAGTCTGCATGCTGCACTCGTACTCCATCGCGAAGTGACGCGTCGAAGTAAAAGGCTCTTGCTCATAAACTTCTTGCATGCGCTGCAACTGATCCGGCGAGATGAGTTGCGGTCGAGGCTGGCGAGGGAGGTCATTAAGATGACCCTCACTACCGAAACGCCGTATCCACAAACGAACAGTATTTCTCTGTAATAGAAATACAATTTTGTAATGTTTATTCATAGATTTTTAACCATAACCATATGTTATCCTACACATCTACACTCAGGGAAATTAGGAGTCTAGACTAGTCATCCTGGCCCTTGCATTTTGTAAAGGCTATATTTAGACTTTTGCCGTAGTGTATACGAGCCCTAACTGGGCGCGCGTCCCATAAAATCTATTGCTGTTATTCATAAACCTCACTTCGATTAAATCGTGTTTCTATCTCTTTCACACTTCGTTAAAAAAGGATATGATAGAAAGGGACAGGGGCCTAAACTGTGGCGTAATTTTAAATCACGTTTACGACATAATCAAAGCTATTGTCCCACAAAAATATGCGTTTGCATTGTTTAAATCATACAAAGGTTTAGTAATCACGTATAAGTACACAATATAATTTAAAATAAGTATAAATACTTACCGACATCCCCAACTCCTCAGCAATTTGACTGATATTATATCCATCTTCATGAAGGAAAATGATATTGCTCCTCTGGGTGTTGTTCAAATTTTGGAACGACATTTCTCACTATTTTTTAACAAACCGATAGAACACAAACAGCCGAGTAGGGAACCGCAAGCTTGCAATGCAACTGAACTGAATGAAATGTGACCGAGTGTAACCCATCTAACCGACCCGTCAATAAATGTTGACAATAGTAAGAAATATTGTCTTAGTCACAAAAAGGATGACATTGGCCGTCAATAAAAGTTTACGGTGGGAAGATATATTGTCTTAGTCACAAAAAAAAGGGTCACTGTCCCTGATTGCTCAATCGCCACAAGGGGGCGGGGCAAGGCCGTTGCGTCGCTGCAAAGGACAAAGTTTGCAAACTGATCAGGCGGGAGTGTTGCCAATAGTACATTTACCGAGTGCTCTCAAAACGCTGAAGGAAAAACATCGTGATGAAACCTGAATGCCGTAGAAGAAAAAAAACTAAGGCATGTGAAATCCGCCAACCCGCACTGGGCCCGCGTGGTGGATCATGGCCCCAGCTCCCTCTATGTATGGGAAGGTCTGTGTCCGAGCAGTGGGGCAATATAAATAGACTGATGATGATGATATCTAAACTAACAACCTACAAATGTATTTTTTTTAACTTTACAGATTTAAGCTCTCTAAAGAGCGTCTACACGTGGTCTACACGCTGGACCTTCTCCGTGCAAGTCTTTCAAAGGACCAGTTTTTTTGAAACCTGTGAAACTTTGGGAAATGTAATAATAATATTGTGTTGTCAATTTACTTGTTGCTATATTAAATATTTTAGTATTAAAACACACTTTTTATTGTAAACCATGTAGGTAGGTCAAAGTCAAATTTCTTTATTGCAAGTAAGCACGTTGTGTACATTTTTGCACGCCAACATATTTTTGAATTTACATTTACACCACTTGGCAAGGAAAAGGTGCCAACGCTGAGGGGAAAAAGTGGCAAAAAACTCTCAGCAGCACGTCTTTTAAAATAATATAATAATACACAAATACTTACTTAATAACTAGGTACACAACTATTACTATTGTTAGTAATCTAGACTTTATCCCTCATGCGGAACCGGCGACGCCTACATGGTTTATAAGTAGGTAATTATTTACGATACTTTCGTTCGAGAGTAGGGTTGAGTGTCGCGCCTTGGGAGAGGCCTACGTCCAGCAGTGGAGTGCTGATTCGAGTGATTACAGCGCGGGAATGCCGCCAGTGTGATGGGCACCCTCCCAAGAGGGCCGAATTTTTTAAACTGTTTTTAGGCAAGGTTTTTTTTCTAGGTAGTTTTAAAGTATTTTTAGGTAGTATTATAGTTTGTTTATTTTTATTTTTACATTGTAATTTTTTTTGTTAACCTTTAAATTGTCCTACTGCTGGGCAAAGGTCTCTGTAATTATTTAAATTGAATAAATGTTTAGTATAGTTTATAAACGAAAAAAAAACCTAATTTATTAGCAATCTACTCACCACTTGATGTTAAAATAAACATTACTTACGTAGCGTGATGCTAAGTCATAAATTACAGAACATTAATGTTTTTAATTTGACTCCGTGTAGTTTTTATCGTAAAAGTATTAATTAAAATACGGCCAAATTAAAATTTGGAGACGCGACATTCGCGCACGCGCACCCTTCACTCCCGAATTTGGTCATTATCGCTGGATCGGATAATATATCTAAAGTTACAAACGGGCGTTTTAAAAACGCTTGTCGTCTTACTAGACGACACGCGTACCTTGCTTATCTTTCCTACTGGAAAGATAAGCTTTTTATTGGACACAAAAATTAATAATACAGTTAAACTCAAATTAAAGTTAGGTACATGATTAATTTCAATTTCAATTTATTTAATTGCATACACATGTCAGAATGTACATTAATACATTAGGTCTTAAAATTATGACATATGCACCCTGTAGGGCACAGCAACATTAAGGTTGATGTTGCTGTATTCTTAAAAACTACTTGAATGATTGGTTAAAAAATCACTGGTATACCTAGATACGAGTAGTAGGTATAGGTTGTCCTCGACAGCAGCTCTATAGGCTACAGGAAACAACTTGCCGTCGTTTAAGATAAGATAGAAGATGATGTTGTAGTGTAGTATTTACAATTCCAACTAATTCAAGAGTAATTATGTAATACATAAATACAATATCAAACATTGCAAAATAAAAACCCGACTTCAAATAGCAGGGACATACCTGTGTCATGCATGAAAAGCTTAACCCAAAGCGATACATAGTAGAATCGCTAATGATCCTAATATAATCTCTAACTAGCAAGGGATGCGTGACTCCACTCCATACAATTTTAAAATACACGCGTGTTTAATACCGCCCGTCTGCACCAGATGAGCCATATCGCTGCAGTTAGCGGTTGTATCGCTAAGGTTAGCGATCTAACCGCAAGATAGCGCGGGCTGCGCCGTAACGGTCGCGACTGGCTGCCATGTTTGTATTATGAGGGCAATTTCCAATTTTCGACGAAAACCTTTTTGGGTGGCAATATCAACAGCAAACGAATCAAATTATTAAAAATCTATGGCACTCAGACCAGTTACAAAAGTGTGAAGAACCATTTAACCGTATTAGTTTTGTATCATTCAAAGCCAAAAAAGACATTGCCACATTTCAATGGAACTTTGCCCCACCTACAAAACTACGTGACCATTTAAGCTGTACCTATCATTTTGTTGGGGATTTATTACAGGTTTCATATTGCATAATCATAATCAGTATCATTTTCTACTACTCTCGCGACTCCTATAGAAGAATAACAAAAACAATGAATAAATCGCATCGATTTCTTACTATTTTCTGAATTCTTAATTAAGCTGTTTTTTTCGAATCGCAACTTGTACAAAACTTAATTTTAAACTAATAATTTTAATAAAAAACGGAGATATTTTTACGTTTATTCGTTATTTTGTACAACTTGCGGTTGATGGTGGGGCAGAATCTGGAATTGTCATTTATTTATCGTCAATCAAACATTCTTCATTTTCACGCGCAAATCTTCCCTACATACTTCTAGTAAACTATGGTGCGCGCGCTTGTAAAATTAAAGCTCTAAATCGCAGCGCCCGCGCCAGCGTTGTTCCTGATACGGCAATTGCCGTAATATACGTTTTCAGGCACCCTTGTGGTCGAAACTAGACATATGGCAGGACTTGCACCACTGTATTAGGTACAGTCGAAGACAGAGATAAGTATACAGGGGGCCTCAATAAGGTTGAGATTTTCTCAAAAACTACTGGACCGAATTTAATTATTCTTTTACAGTTACATAGTTTTCAATTTTATCTATCAAACAGTGAAAGAATTCTTGCAATAGGTCAAGTAGTTTTTGAGAAAATCTCAACCTTAAAAACTCTCCTGTACACCTTTCTCTGTGTTCCACCGTACCTACTATATACGGGAATTGGACAAATTAAGTTTTCTTGAAGTGAATAGGCTCAGGCGCTGACATGAGCCAACTAGCGCCGCCAATCTTAAAAAAATCATATCTTCCAATATAATAAATTTTATTAAAAAAGCTACGTTCACATTGTTTATTGCTATAAATATTATTTTTAAATGCTTATTTGTAACGTGATTCAATGTAGGTAAGTTGTAGTTCACATAATTGCGAAAAACGGCCGTTTCTGGCACATTTGTGAACTACAACTTACTACATTGCATCACGTTACAAATAAGCATTTAAAAAATAATATTTATAGCAATAAACAATGAGAACGTAGCTTTTTTAATAAAATTGATTATATTGGAAGATATGATTTTTTTAAGATTGGCGGCGCTAGTTGGCTCTAGGAATGCTCTTAAGAGTTCTATCAATTTTCAAATTACTTAGGAGTATATTGTTATTTATTTGGAATTAAAGTTTTATTATACATAAAGTCACTACGACGGGACTGTATGATATTGATAGTCAACTACCATATTGTAATGTAAGTACTTAGATTCACCGCTTCAACGAAACCAGCAGGTTGCAGGAATTCCTTGTCGATAAATAAGATAATTGTAGACATCCTAAATGTAAATTAAATTGACATGAAAAATGGTGAATCTAATTTTATATAATAAGTAGTTACTAACCATATTTGACATTCTAATTTGACATTTTATCAGCCAATTTGACATTTATTGTAATATTATTTTGACATTTTTTAGTATTTTGACATTTGCTACATTACTTTAATTATTAAAATGTGCTATGTAACTTTAAATGTAAATGTACTTATGAATAATGTGCACAAGTGTTGTCTTCAACTATTTATATTGAATTTCTAAATGAGAAAAAATAATAAACAATTATTGCCTACTTCTTAGTTACTACAAATTGCATTATATTTGAGCAAAAAATGTCGTCTCTCTCTTATATTGCTGTGCCTAAACAAGGTCCATAAAGAACATTGCAACATTTTAATGTTAAGTATGTGAACATCTGTATTATAACTTATGGAATGCAATAAATATATTGAACTGAATTGAATTGAAACTTTCGAATGTCGTAAAGTTTGCCTCTACATAATTTGTATAATACATAGGAAATTGAACGATATTAAACCGTCAATATCCCCAAAAATAAGGCCATAATTCGTGGCCACGATCCCACACGCGCCATAGATTAAAAAGGCAGCATTAAACAGTTATGGCCAATAAACAATTGGGCAGTCGGAGCCAATAAGGGCCGCTCAGACGGGCCGCTAATGACCCACGGTATATCTAGAACCACTCACGATTATTAGAAGTGGGTGAAAATTACACAGAAACTGTTAAGGGGAGGACTTTCACCAAGATTGTATACATGGTGCCTCAAAATGGTTGTCAAAAGTCAAAGTCAAATTTCAAAGTCAAACTTTATTGCAAGTAAGCACGTTGAGTACATTTTTGCACGTCAATATATTTTTTTAATTTTCATTTTACACCACTTTGCAAGGAAAAGGTGCCAACGCCGAGGAGAAAAAGTGGCAAAAAACTCTCAGCAACACATCTTTTAAAACAATGATAATACAATGATTACTTAATAACTAATTACTACAAAATAAAACTAACTTAATATCTATAAAAAAAATACTTATGAAAACAAACTAAAGAACGAACACGTCGTCGAGGTCCCCGTTCTGTGGCATAGTGCCCAGGACGCTGGCAGCATTTCCTCGCTGTATCGCAATACTTAAACGCTGAGCGAGGTAGCTGCCAGCTCTGGGATCACCCGAGATGTGGACCAACCTGGTAGACAGCTCGTGGATGATAACTTTTGAGTCTGTCGACCATGGGCCCGATAATAACTTAATAACTATACAGTACGTAACTATTACTATTGTTAGTAAGTTTATCCCTCATGCGGAACCGGCGACACACACCATGCATTGAGATTGAGATTCTCTCAAAAACTACTGGATATAATTTAATAATTGCTTTTACAGTTGCATAGTTTTTATTTTTATCTATCTAAAGGCCCTAGTATACATTGGGCCATGAATATTTTGGTTAGGTTAATATTAAATATAATAGTTATTTTTAATTTGTATTATTGTCATATGAATAAAATTAACCTTTTTTGGTAAACAAAACATTTTGTTTTTGTATATGTCTGTAAATGCGTCTTCTCCTTAACTCCCCGCAAAACTGTAACGATTGTGAACACATATCTATTGGACACGAGATATGCTCGTTAACTAGCACGGCACCGTGCTATATCATACACGCCGCGAGATAGCACGCGTGATGATAGCACGCCGTACATTTGAAGGTGAATTAAGTTATTAATTTCGTTTTTTTTTCTTGGTTGGTTTTTTTTATTTGAAAATATTAATTAACTATTTAAAAATGTATGAACAATAATAATAAAAACATACCTACTTATAAATAAAAAATGGACGTCAATTCGCTACACTGTGGGTATATTTCATTTTATTGCTATTTTAATGGGCTCTATACATAGGTTCACTCGCTATATATATAAATATTCATCGTCATCGAATGCTCAAGTTCGAATATTAGTTGGGTCGATATCGTAGAGTCGATTATTCGTTCAGTCGACATTCGTAGGATCGAATATTATTGTGGTCGAATGTCACAAGACTATATCGAAAGGTATTTTGTAAATGCGACAAACAGCCAATAGCGAATAGCCAAGTGAAGTGGGAGCATAACATGACATTGGCAAATGACGAACTGTCGAGTCCATTACTAAACTAAATAATAATATAAAATAGCCCTAGAGTTAGCGATTTAACCCGAGCAAAATGTTCCATACATTTCACGGTTTAAATCGTTAACCCTTTTTTATCACAGGTAAAACACGTTCCCGTGTACCACCACGCCCGGGGGAGCGTGTTGATTACGTCGGGCTCGCCGCCCTCAAGGGGCGGAATACCGACTAAACTTCCTGTGGCGTACCATTGTTGCCGAGCCACGGGAGCTGCGATACATCCGCGACCCGACTGTCGCCCCGAGCACTCCCCATTGTGGGCTGTAATAGCCCACAATTCATCATCCATTCATCCATCACTCCTCTCCGTAAATCGTTAACCATAGAGTTATCTTATATTGCAAGTCACCCTTACACTTCTAACCTCTAAACAATTAATATGCACAACACAATTTAATTTGTGTATATCGTTGTTTCACTGCGTTTGCATCTCATTAGCGGGCGGACAGACGCACGTGTAATTAGACAATAAATTAACTTCCTTATGAGCGATGCGCGGCAACGCACCGGGCAGGACATGAGCCGGAACTATAAAATACGTTCGACAGAAACGATTGCGCGTTTTAGAGGTAAGTTAATTTTGTAATAGCATTTTTTAATTCATTAAATACTTGATGTCTACTTATATACGTATTCTTTTCATACCTATCATTGTTCTGTAGACCTAATGAATACGGGTTTCTGTTAACTACAACAACCTCGTGCTTGTAATCTCTTACTTCAATAAAATTATTAATATTATTCAATATTCAACTTTATCATTTGCAGTGGCTGAAAAAGCGTACCGTATTCGTCGCCTCGAGGGGACGTACTGCATACGGTTCAGGTGTTTAGGCTCTTAGAAATGCGTACCTAACTCGTCTCCCTTTGGGGGACATACAGAATACGGAAATCCATATCGTATCCACGCTCCCCGCGTGGTACGATCGCGGTAGGACGGTTTTTTCGACGACACGGGCAGAGGAATACGTTAATCTGTCCACTGGTAGACTTGCGTTTTTACTCCAAAATCAAAAAGTAAGTGTTAAAATACCCAAATGTACAGACTATTCACGCACCCAGTTTAAACTTTTATCTATCTAATCTGACCGCAGTTCGCAGGACGCAGTTGTCCGACCGCCGTCGATGAGCGAGTAGCGAGCTATCAACTACTAGCTGTACCCCGCAACTTCGTTTGTGTAGAGGAGGAGGATGGATAGGATGAAGGAGATCAGGAGGCAGATCTTCCTCTCTGGATCCTTGTTTCCACATCATATATCGCCATGGCTTATAGCCTATGAGCTGTCCGGATATTTCAGCTATCTCCTAGTGAAACTCCCATCAAAATCCCTTCAGTAGTTATGGCGTTATACTTGCACAAAGTCACAGACAAACAGACAAAAATTCTAAAAAATATTTTTTTGGCATCAGTATCGATCCTAAAACACATTACAATTATTCTTTTCAAAAAATATCCAATGTACAGACACAACTTTTTTACAGTCTTATTATGCTCTCACTCTGTGTTAGCGAACGCCCAGCACATTAGGGGTGGCAGTCGCTAATGTTTATTTTATGTAAACGCAGCCACGGGGCGAATTAGTCAAATCCAATTATACTATCGCGCGTGTTTGGACGCCGCAATATGGCCAGCTGATGGATGACCAGTTTATATTGAGAGCCTTTTAGATATAGGCTTTAGAGTAGTTTAGAGGATTTCGAGAGCACGTCAGAAAATAGTGAAAAAAACGGTTGACAAATTAGATGACTTAGACAAATGTGCCATAAGAAGGAAAGTTGATATTTTTTTTTATTGAACTTTCCTTCTTATGGCACATTTGTCTAAGTCATCTAATTTGTCAACCGTGGATAGACGTGCTCTTTTTTTCACTATTTTCTTAACGCGTACGTACTATAGATAGGTCGGTGTCTTATTGTGACACTGGATAGCCGTTTCGGAGTCACGGGTTCAAAATACAGCTCGGCCATGTATCAATCAGTGTCTCTGTCAATCCTTCTTTCTTTTTCTCATTTTCCTCTCTTTAAGAGCCTTCCATGAGCCAACTAGCGCCGCCAGTCTTAAAAAAATAATATCTTCCAATTTTATTAAAAAGGCTATTTACAAAATGTTTATTACGATAAATACTGTTTTTTAAATGCTTATTTATAACGTGATTCAATTTCGGAAAGTTGTAGTTCGCATAATTGCGAAAAACGGCCGTTTTTGGCACATTCGTGAACTACAACTTAGCTTGTCGCAATTATGCCATGTATTGTATATTGAAAAATAGTATAAACATTTTGTAAATAGCTTTTTTAATAAAATTTATTAAATTTGAAGATATTATTTTTTCAAGATTGGCGGCGCTAGTTGGCTCATGGATGGCCCTTATATATAATGTATATTTGTAAATACCATTTATTGTTCTTCATTTTACTGTTCTTGTATTTCTACCTCTACCTCTCTCACTTTACTAGTATTAAATTCCCTCAACAGTTGGTTGCCTGAAAGAAATCGCTTTTAGCGATAAGGCCGCCAAAAATGTACATACTGTTTTATATTTCTGTATTGTAATTGTTTGTGTCTTTTATGTACAGTCGACAGCAGATCAATGGTAATGGTAAATTGAATTGAATGAGTTTTGCTCGTTTTTTCGAAGGAAATACTTACGTATACAGAGTGTCCTTGAATTCATTCGACAAATTGAAATTGGGGGTTGTACTCATGATAAATATTAAATTGGTAAGGTTATTTAGTAAATCAAAACTGCAAAAAAATTTAACTAAGTACGTGGGATTCATCCGTATAGAAGTATGAACAAAGATTAGATCGGCTTTTTGAAAATGGCGGGAAACGATGGTTGCGAAATTATTTAATAATATTCAGTTTAATGTCTACAGTGAGTGTTTTGTGTTTAATATCACGTTAAATTAATCAGAAAATGTTCGCGAATGACAGTATGGTGAAGTTATTGGAGAATTGAAGCAGGATCTGAAGTTTGGCGCCATGGTCAAGATTCCCACTACGAGCTCGGGAGTGAACGTGACTGTCGAGCTGCTTCGTCCACAGTGATTGACGCTACGGCGTCTCCTGTGGATGAAGACAAGAAGACGCGGCTACCCAGGGTGATGACGCTACGGCGACTCCCCTGGAGGAAGATGGAAGACTATTATACATTGAATTTTCTGTAACATGACATTGGCAAATGACGAACTGTCGAGTCCATTAATATTAATAAAATAAAAAGATTAGATCAAGGAAAGATAGTTCGCCGGTCTTATGTTAACTTTAAATCTCATTGACAATATAACTCTACAAAAACTAACGTTAAGAAACACGAGGCGATAAAGAGACGACAATTCGAACGCCATTTACGCGACAGATTTAAAACATTCGATTCCAATTTCAAAATGTTTTGTTTTTGTGCACAGGAGTGCGAAAGTCCAGGCGTGGACGTGATGGACGGTCTACTTACTGGGCAGGATCGTGGAATGGGTACTATTCTTGCTTTGCTTGATTT
>CAUOQI010000007.1:0-22500 GCA_963506565.1 Tachystola acroxantha
CTGATTAACTTAACGTGATCGTTTATCACTAAATACCACGGAAACTATTTAATTAGAATTTTCAAAAAAAAGTAGCTAATGTCGTTTCGCGCGCTTTTCAAGGAATCGTATTTGGGTATGTATGGGTATGGCGATGATGATAATCATCAACTGACAGTTGAGTTGACCTCGCGGTGCAAGAAATATAACGTAATTTTTAGGTGCGTTCACTATTATTAGCTCAATCAACCCACGTCAAACACTGGCAATGTGATTAGTCGATCGATTGCGATCGATCAATCAAATTAGGACTATAAAATTTATTTATTTATTTTATTAATGGACTCGACAGTTCGTCATTTGCCAATGTCATGTTACAAAAAATTCATTCAATGTAATGTCTTCTATCTTCCTCCAGGGGAGTCGCCGAAGCGTCATCACCCTGGGTAGCAGCGTCTTCATCCACAGGAGACGCCGTAGCGTCAATCACTGCGGACGAAGCAGCTCGACAGTCACGTTCACTCCCGAGCTCGTAGTGGGAATCTTGACCATGGCGCCAAACTTCAGATCCTGCTTGAATTCTTCAATAACTTCACCATACTGTCATTCGCGAACATTTTCTGATTAATTTAACATGATATTAAACACAAAATAGTCCCTGTAGACGTTAAAAGAAAAATTATCAAATAATTTTGCAACCGTCGTTTCCCGCCATTTTCAAGAGACCACTATAAAATAAATATTGTAATAACAAAGTTGTAAGGATTTTAGTATGTTGTAACGAAAAGAGTCCCTTCATCAACTAGTTAATCAACTAACTAATCCATTTCGTCAACGTCCGTGGTGATCACATTAACTAGTAAACGGAATTAATATCAATTTATTCCGTGAACTAGTTAATGTGATCACCACGGGTGATCTCCGATACGTTAACATCAAATATGTTAATTATTTATTTATTTTATTTATTTTTATTTGATAGGAAAACTTACAGCTTTTATGTATGTAATATGGGTTATAAAACTTAAGTTAAAAATTAAGCCATTTACAAGTTTTCGCCAATAATTTAAATATGTGGGTTACCTAGTTATTATGAATGATTTGTCTACGCGTGCTACCTGCTCAAGCGCCCACGGCTGACTTCACACATGAAAAAGAATAAGAAAGGTATGGTGTATATTATTTATTCATTTATCTTATTTATTAACCAATCACATAGAAAAGCTCCAATTAGGTTGATGCGCGTAGGTTACGTACCCATAATTTGTACGTCATTTGTATACCTACTGAATACAATACAAAGGCAGTTGTTTATCCCAATACTGTAGGGATACCACTCGCTTCATGATTCATAATAAGTAAGCAATAACGACAATATACCCATCTAAATTGCTTTATATGTATAATAAAATATGTTTATTATTGTAATGACTACTAATATGTTTGGCACGTCAAGTTATTCAGGTACCTACTTAAACTTCTATCAGCTTGTGTAGACCACTATTTACAATTAACATTTTGTACTTGGCTTTGGGTTGGTGGGTTTTATATATTATGGGTTTGATTGTAGTCAAACAAAATATTAACTACTAGGGCCACTTGAATCAAATAAGTAAGCCAGGTTAAATGATTTAAATCGGGTTGATTTTTATCGTACGTCAATAATCACAAACCCTCTTTCTTGTGCAGTAGGCTAAAAACCTGCATTTTCACGCCACCAAACCAGCAGATGGCATTGGCAACTTATTACGGCATTTGGCGATAAAATTTTTTTTTTGATATTCTGAATTCTCCTTTATTGAATGTGTAGTGTGCGATATTTTTTACCGCATATTTACCACACAATCAATAAATATCATGATCAAAGAGAATAATTAATAAGCACTAAAAACCCAAGTATCGAGATATTTGTAAATATTGACTCGACGGATCGATCTACGCTACGCTACGGGGCTACGGGGTGGGGTCGTCCGCGAGCGCGTGCCACTGCTCGTGTCTGTGGTCCGGGAAGCGGATGCAGTCGAGCCAGTGCTTGAGGCGGCGGCCCTTGCTCGCGGCCCCGAGCGACAGCGCGCCCAGGAAGTCGTCGCGCTTGCCGTAGTCCCGGTCCCACACAGTGAGCGCCAGCGCCTGCAGCGCCAGCTCCGTGGGGCGCGTCTCGAACAGGAACTCCTCGTCCCACACGGGCGACAGCGTGCGCCGCCGGACCGCGGTGCGGCGCGCGCGGCCCCGGCCCCGGCCCCGGCCCAGCTCCGGCCCGCGCCCGGCCCCGGCCCCGGCCCCGGCCTCGGCACACAGCTCCAGCCGCACGTACGGGTCGGAGGAGCCGTTTGCGTCGCGCGCGGGCAGCCCCCCCGCGCGCCGCACCGTCACGGCCAGCGCGCGCCGCCGCGTGCTGTAGCACAGCGCCACCAGCAGCCGCGCGCCCCCCGCGTCCCCGGCGCCCGCCCCCACACCCGCGCCGCCCAGCGACAGCCGCACCGCGCCGCCCTCACCCCCGCACCCGCCCGCGCGCGCACACTCGCGCAGCGACACGCACGCGCGACCCATCTCGTCGCACCCGTACCTGCGGGCAGCACCACAGTACAGGGTGGGAGCGCCCAGCGGTGCAGGGACTGCAGGACGCCCGGCGCTCACCTGTCGTCGTCGAGCACGACCACCTCCAGGCTCTTGGCGGCCAGGTCGGACTCGGTCACGCCGAAGAACTGCACCGTCTCGTTGAACTCGGGGTTGCGCGTCTTGTGCACGGTGCGCGTGCGCGCGCCGCCTCCCGCCTCGCACCCCGCCCCGCCCGCCGCCTCGCCCTCTGCGCACACAGACAGAGACCACTCGCTGTGCCGGCCCCCGCGCCCCGCCCCCGCCCCGGGGGACGCCGGCTGGGGCTGGAGCGGGGGGACGCGGTGCCGGCCGGTGCTCACCTCGGGGCCCCAGGTGCAGCCGGCAGAAGGGGTCCGCGAGCCCCGCCATGTCCATGGGGCGCAGGGCGCGCGCGCGCAGCACGGTCACGGCGAACGCGGAGGCGGCCGGCTCGTACGCCACGCGCAGCTCCAGCGTGCCGAAGCCGGCGTCCGCGGGCGAGGCCGGGCTGGGGGCCGCGGCGGGGGCGGGGGCGGGGTCGCGGCGGGCGCGCGTGCTAGCCGTGCTGCTGCGGCTGGCCGAGCGCTGCAGGGGCGGGGGCGCGGCGGGCTGAGGCGGGCCGCCCGAGCTGTCGCTGCGCTGCCGGCTGAGGCTGAGCGCGCTCACCCCGCGCGACAACACGCCACCTTCCTGCGACACACACCGGCACTCACACCGCGGGCTTCTAGATCTACATATACTACTATTTATTTATGGAACGATCCACGAAATCACCGGAAGCAGCCGCCCGGGGTGCCAGTCGAGGGGTCGTACTCACGTGCGGCGCGCCCGCTGACTGCCGGCTGTCTCGGCGCGAGTAGCGACGGCGCGTGCGCGGGGAGCCGCACTCGGACTCGTCGCTGCCGGCCGCGTCCCCCGCCCCGCCCCCGCCCTGCGCGCACAGGACACGGTCAGCGAGGCGCTCCGGGCGCGGGCGGGGCGGCGGGGGGCGCGGCTCTCACCTGCGCGGCGGCGGCGGCGGGGGCGGGGGGCGCGGCGCGGCGCTCGGGCAGCACGTACGCGGGCAGCGCGCGGTAGAACCACGCGCCGGACTTCTTCCACGTCTCGCGCGCCTCCGCGCACAGGGCGCACACGTGGGCGCGCGCTCCCCCCGGCGGCGCCTCGGCCACGCAGCGGCGGCACGCGGGCAGCCGGCACGCGGCGCACGCGCGCAGCGGCGCCAGCAGCCGCGCCGGCTCGCCGCACAGCGCGCACTCGCGCCCGGCCGCCGCGCCCCCCTCCGCCTGCCCCGGGGCCGGCAGCCGGCGCATGGTCTCGAGGCGCGCCACGAGGCGGCCCACGCGGCGCGCCTCCTGCTCGTCGAGGCGCTCGGCGCGGCGCACCACGGCCGCGATCGCCTCGCGCTCGGGCGCAGACAGGGGCGGCGTGCTGCGCGCGGCGCTCCACCCGCATCGCACCCTGTCACACACGCACCTCTGAGGAATCTGTCTCATAAAATAGTTTTATTTTGATTTAAATTAAGTACATTATTATTCGCTTTGTCCAGCTACAATTCTTTTTGTAACATTGATTGATACTAATATTTAAAAAAATAAATGTGAAATATTACCATACCTCTGAAATGAAAATAACTAGTTTCGGAGGGAAACGAAAATAACGATCGTCGCTAGTTTTAAAACCGGCTATCGGTACACGATAACTGTTTCCGATTCGTTCCACTAAAACCCCGCAACGATCCAATCTTAGTTGTATGTTAGCTAACTTAGCACTTAGCGGCCTAATTTATTTTTTGATTATCACGGTGTAGTTTGCTAAAACAATCATAGATTAGTAATTAGGGTAAGGTTGAAAATATGTTTATTTTCATCTAATTTATCATTTACTTTTAATTGGTGTTTATAAAACATATTGTAACTTGTGTTGTGCAGTTTACTCTCCGACTCCTGGTAAAATAAATTGGATGGCTCTCTCTCCTATTTATTTTATCAGGAAATGGCAAAGCAAACCGAGCCGACCGTAAGGCTATGACCACCCCCCACCTGTGCCTCCAACCTCCATGCCTCGTCTCCCCTCGCCTCGCTACAGGCAGCGACCGAATGTTTTAAATTACTAATTATGTTTGGGAGTTGGTTGTCACTTGTCACCAATTGACCAGCACAACAAGTGGTGGTTGTGATGTGCCGTGTTGCCTGCCAGCCCCTCACTCGGCCGCCTGTGCCTGGACTATATAGTGCAGGCAGGATCCGTTGCGTGTGGCACGCGTCACTCACTCACTTGGCGCGCAGGGCCAGCTGCCGGTCGGTGGGGCACACGTACTGGTTGGCCTTGCTGTGCGCGCTCATCGCGATACCAATGGACTGCACCGACACCACAGCACACAGTGTTTACAAACACAGCGCGGCGGCGGCGCGGCTCGCCTGTTGCTCGCTCCCGCCCAACTGTTGCGCGCCGGGCGGCGGACGCGTGGGCGGGGGACGCGTGGGCGGGCTGCTACACAATGTACACAGTAGTCGTATCGCCGCACAGCTGCTAATCGATATTGTAACCAACCACTGCGAGAGCGGCGAGAGGGGCACACCCCCGCAACCCCACCGCACCCGCTCGTGTGTCACGGAACTAACAGATAACAGCTGGAGATGTGACGGCCTCATTGCCGATTTTCACAAGTAACAATGTAATTCGTGGCACAGTAGCCGAGCAATGGACTATAAAATGGGAATCGATTTTCTGTCATTGTCACAATACGTCCGCTATGCATAAGGTGAATTCACAACCGACCACAATTTTGGCGAATTCCGCGATATTAACGTGAAACATTGGCAATTTCATCCGAAATTGACGCGATAAAATATCAGTTTTGTATGTATCAGTGTCTTTATCGTATTTTTTTTGCGAAAATGTCGATGAAGATTTAAGGGTGCATTTACATTACATTAGCCAAAACTTTAGTATTTTAGCGTCGTCGATCTCTCTCTAGATTCCGACTCTAGCGCACCAAAAGTGTCCGCTCGTGAACGCAGCTCTAATTTTGGCAGACGTGTTTTGACATTTTAGTTTTTTTTCATTGTTTTTCTTTCATTTCAGCAGCAACAATGGCGCACTCGCGAAAGCTGGGTGTTTTCGCGTAAGCGCAGTGCAGTGCAATCGTTTCGGGTGTTGTGTTGGTGTTGTGGTTGTGAGCTGTGAGCTGTGAGAGGTGTCCGCGGCAGTGTCGCCGGGCTGCGTGTGATGCCGTACGCGCGGTGTCGCGCGGCCGCGGGCGTCATGTACGAGTGTGGCGCGGGCGCGGGCGAGGCGGAGGCGGACGCGGCGGCGGACGCGGACGCGGAGGTGGACGTGAGCGTGGTGGACGTGTACGAGCTGGCGGCGGCCATCGGCAAGGAGTGCGAGGTCACCATCGAGAAGTTCGGCGCCGAGGCCGTGTCCGCGCTGCTGCCCAAGGTCATCGGCGCGCTGGAGCTGCTGGAGGCGCTGGCGCTGCGCCGCGAGCGAGGCGCCCAGCGCGCGCGCGACCTGCAGGCGCGCGTGCACCAGCTGGAGACGGACAAGGTGGAGAAGGCGGAGTACCGACAGCGCTTCGAGAAGGTGCGTAGTGCCGCGCCCGCGCCCGCCCCCGCGCTTGCAACACTCGCTCGCCACACGCCACTCGGCGCGGCACGCGATCATTATGTTACAATTATTTATCATTACTACACTGAATTTACAATTGGAACATTGGCCCGCAGTAGGAGCGAATCAATTTATTCTTGCGCATATTTCGTCCCGACTCGAGTGCAGACTGTGGGTGGAGACTCGTTGGCCGAGGCCTGGACTGCTGGGTCATTGCAACGATGAGACTGTATTACTAGGCAATAATATCATCATCATAAAAATATAATATAAAATAAAAACATCAAAAATAAATTCATCATTTATAGGTCTCCTCCATATCTCAAGAGACAAAAAGGAACCCTTATAGGATCACGTTGTTGTCCGTCAGCTGTGCCTCTGTCGAGACCTTAGGTGTGGGGACGTATCGGAGTTGTTATTTGTAAACAATTACATTTTGTTGACTTCATGGCCCTGACATTATTTATCACATTGTGTAGTCCACACGTCTCTGTGAGTGCAACATGACCCCCTCTAGTGTGTGGCGGGCTGTGGTGTCCCGTCCCCCCGTGTCCACTGGCTGCTGGTGTTGCAGGAGATCGAGGCCGTGGAGGAGCAGTGGCGCGCCGAGTCCGCGGAGCTGGTGTCCGGCGTGGCGCGCCTGCAGGAGGAGAACCGGCGGCTGCGGCGCGCGCTGCAGGCACAGGAGGCCCCGGGGGGGCTTGGGGGCACGGGGGGTGGGGGCGAGGGGGCCCCGGGGGAGGCCGCCGGGGAGGGCACGGGGCGGGCGGCGGAGCGGGCGGGGCGCCGGCACGAGCAGCTGCTGCACGAGAAGCAGCTGCAGGTGGACACGGTGGGTACACGCGGCGCTCGCACGCCTAAGATTGCAAACATTAGCAGAGTCATATTGTTCACAACAAATAATTATCATATCAAAATGTGATCTTATCTCGGTTTGAAAGTGTATCGGCCGATATTTATAAAGATATACAACGATGGAATATGTATTACGATATAGGTACCGAGACGTTGTTTTCACATCACCAGATTTTTCTATTGTTAGGTATTTATTTAGTTTTGGAACACTTGCAGAGAAACTCACTGAGGAGTGGACCTTGACCTTCTAATAGGAAATGTGGTGTTGCAGCTGATTTCACAAACTCAATTACTTATTATTATTCATCTATTGAAATGGCTCCTCGGCTCCTCGCTGTCAGCCACAGGTCGATTGGATTTGATTCCGGAAGCATAGCGTCGCGTCCCGGCAACAAATAAAGAAAATGTGAAGGAAATTCTAATAGTTTAATGTGATTTGTGTGTTGTCCAGCTGACGGCGCACGTGGAGCGGCTGACGGCGGCGGCGCGGGACCTGCGCGCGCAGCACCAGCTCAGCCAGCAGCAGGTGGGTGCGGGGAACGCCTCCAGGACAGATGGAACCACTTATACCGGCGCTAGAGTCCTGACAAAGTCTATGCCGAGAACCATACATCAATTGCGTTTGCGTAGATTTTTCCAGGATTTCACGTCGGGCCGGCTGGTCGCCTGTCGTGTCCGCGGTGTCTCGGGGGCGGGGTGTCTAATGGTCCGTGTGTGCCAGGTGCGCGCGGGCGAGGTGCAGCGCGAGGAGCTGGAGGCCGTGGTGCGCGCGCAGCAACGCGACCTGCTGGCACTCAGCGCGCTGCGGGCTACACACAGTGGCGGACACGACACGGACGACGGCACAGGCCGAGGCGGACACAGGTATGCGTGCTGGCGAGGAGCTGGAGGCCGTGGCCTGCGACCTGCGGACACAACAATTCACAAAAAAGGATGTAAACGCAAAGTGGAAAACTATCGGCCCATTTCGAAGCTCTGCATATTTGCCAAGTCATCGAGAAAATATTTCTACCTGGTAGGTTCACAGTTACTAACTCGGCACTCTTTACTGATAAGGTGGCCTCGGGCATGGACGACGGCGGCCAGGTAGACTCAGTTTACACGGACTATGGCAAGGCATTCGACCGTATAGACCACTGTAGAAATGACCATTCTCATGAAGAAGTTGACAGCGTCCGGCATCCGGGGGGGATCTAGTCAGGTGGTTCACGGCGTATGTCAGGAATCGCCCCCGGTCAGTAGTTCTGAACGGCTATACATCTGCCCCTGTGGCTATTACGTCAGGGGTCCCACAGGGTTCAATCCTGGGGCCTCTGTTATTCATCATTTTTATCAGCGACATCGATCACTGTTTTCAGCACTCCGAGTTCTTATTGTTTGCAGACGACATTAAGGTTTATAGGATTGGAGACAGTAATAATAGTAATCATTTATTGTTTCACCACAAACAGGTAATAACATAACATTAGCAGTCCTAACAAATTATAAGCTTGCCCCACAAGCTGGCGCCTGGACAAGGTAAATAACAGCTGTGTTTCAGGTCTCCCGGCCTCCGCCCCGGTATCGGTACAGTGGAGCAACACACAAAAATAGACTAGTTTACAGTGGCGATGAATTTGTGATTAGTACATTGAGCACCGACCCACTGTGTCGTGTTGCAGGGAGGAGGCTGCGGCCGAGGGCGCCAGTGCTGCCAGTGCAGCCGGTGGCAGTGCAGCCGGTGCGAGTGCAGCCGGCGCCAGTGCCTGCGAGCTGCCGGTGCAGGGCCCGCTGCCGGCCGAGCCGCCGGACGCGCCGTGGAAGCGCCGCGCCGGCATCAGGCAGTTGTGAGTCCGCACTGTATGCGCTCGCGGGTAGCGCGGGCACGCTCGGAATACTGATTTCACCAGCCGGTCGGTCGGGTGTGCGCACGCGCCCGCGCCCGCGTCCGGGGCGGGGCGGGGCGGCGGGCGGGCGCAGGGCGGGGCCGCGTGCACCCGCTGTGAGGTGGTGCCCCCTCTACCCGCCCCCGCTCCTATAGTACTCTGTGTGCCGGCGCAGGTTCCTGGCCGCGCTCTCCGCCCGCCCCCACGCCCGCGCCCGCCCCGCGTGTCCGCTCTGCCCGCACTGCGCCGCGCTCGGGGCTGCCCGCGCCGCCTCGCCCCCGCCACGCCTCGCCTTCGGCCCGTGGTGCTGACGCGGCGGACGGCTGCTCGCCGCGGTGCCTCGCGGCAGACAGAACAGACGAGCGATGTCCATAACATGCCGTATAATAGAGTATGAATCACACAGACAGGCCAGATTCACTAACCATACATACTTGCACATGGAACCGGAACATTGCGTTTGGATGTTTCATCATTTGTACCACACTGGGTACTGGTCATGTTATCAACAGTGGGACTATCCGCCCCCCCCCCCCCCCCCCCCCCCTCCGGCCACACAGACGCGGGTGACCTCATCTGACTGTGTTCGCTCTCTCTGTTTCAGTTTTCGCATGTTATTCGTGGACTCCGAGCTGTACGCGGGGCCGGGGGTGGGAGCGGTGCGGCGGCGGCCCCCCGCGCCCCCCGGCACCTCCCCCGTGCGGCCCGCGCGCCCCCCCGCCCCCGCGGGCTCCGCGTAGTGCCGCCCCCGCGCCCCCGCCGGTGACTCCCCCCCGCGCGTGGAGCGCCCCCCCGGCCCGCGCGCTGCCCCTGCTGCACGCGCTGGTGTCCGCGGCGCGCGTCCTGCTCGCCCTGTGGCTGCGGCACGCGCTGGCCGCGGGGCGAGGGACGGGCGCGGGGGCGGGGCCAGCCATACCCCCGCCCCCGCCCCCGGGGCCCGGCGCCGCGACACACTGACGACGAATTACAGAGGCTCGCTCCTAACACTGAAATATATCGGTCCCAGAGCGGGGCCGGCCCCGTACCTGTCCCGCCCCACACCCTCCCAGCCACAGCACGCGCCCCGGGCACCACCATCACGACACCGCACGGGACACATACGGGTCTGTTCATATCACTGCACTCGCGTCCGCCCGGGGAGGGGTGTACACGCACCAGCGGGCGGTGCGGTCGGTATGGGTGGGGGTGGATGCCACGCCGCATGTAACATACCAACCAACATGTTTTACACAATTATGTAACTTATCATTAAGCATATTATTATACATTACCATGTAGTCATATAGATACGTATTCATGTTATATCGACACGTATGTACCTAATATTGTATTATAGTGTAAGTTGACAGTGTCAAATTAATATATTTCTTTATACTAATTGAATTAATCCATTTGTTTCATTCCCCACCTCCATACTGTGTACTCAGCGACTGACATGCAGCGACTCCGTGTCGGTGAGTGGCAGCCGGTAGACCGTCGCTCCCCTCTCACATCGCGCCAGGAACAGGCCGCAGGCCACAGGAACCTATTGTAATTCAGGCCGGAACTTTTGACAGTAGCTAAGTAAATCTTGCATATGAAAAGTCCATTTGCATTTTTTTAGAGTCAAACTCTAAATGCAAAACTTCTACAACAAAAGTCGAGAGTGCTGAGAGACTGCTTCGTTCAGGGTTAAATATAGATGAACAATTTAAGGCTACAATAAAAAATTAAATCACAACCACAAACAAACCGTTACCCGCCATTATCCAATTAGAGCATTGACTTATACCTAAATTAGAGAAACATTCATTTTTTATAATTCTAGAGGGAAAGGCAATACTAACTACTTAAAGCATACATCCTGGTCTGACGTATAAAAATATATTTACAAAATCTGCTGATTGCGGGCCACATTAAAAAAATCTGTCACATTACAATGAATAATTACAAACACTTTTAAAATAGATTTTTCGATTCGCAAATTGTACAAAACTTTGTTTTAAATCAACAATTTTAATAAAAAACGGAGATCTTGTACAACTTGTGGTTAATGGTGGGGCAGGACTGGCATTGTCATTTGACGCTAAAACGCTCCCGGGTGTGGTGGCGTCCCGTGCGACGTTACTTTATTGTTTTTTTTTTTTTTTTTTTTTTTTTTTTCACATGGTCTCGACACGTTGTGTCATTTGCCACACACAAGTTGGGGAAACGTTGTAAGTATAGAATTAATAATTTGGAATCGGGAATTTAGGAATCGGGTAAGGATCGTGTACAGAGGAAAGCTAGAGTTGTATCTGGTTTATAGATATATAGGTTGCTAGAATCTTGAAAATATCCGGAATATTGAGTATAAATAAGGAACGGAAGCAGGTAGGTAAAGGAATATTATTGAGAATAAGAGAATCAAATAGTGATGAGTGATCATAAAGCGGGCAGGCAAACAAAATATGATTGACATCGCCAATGTCAGTGCCACACTCACAAATTGCGTTGTCGACAATGCGAAGTTTGGCAAGGTGTGCTGGAGAACAATTGTGCCCCAACCTCATACGTATAAGAGTTGATGTGACAGACTTTGTGAACTTTTCTTTGAAAAACCAAGGCTTAGTGGGAATCAGAGGTTGTATTTGGTGATAGTATTTACCTTTAGATTGAGCGCTTGACGCCCAATTTTCTTCCCAGGACGCATAAAGAAAAGATTTTGGAAGATTTGCCAGGTCATGACAAAAGTTTTTATACGGAAATAAATCGCCAGATAGCACAGCCTCATTGGCTAGTTGATCAGCCTTTTCGTTCCCTTTGATGCCACAGTGACTTGGGATCCAGGCAAACGAAATACGAAGTCCCCTCAACGAACATCGTTGAAGTAATTCACGAATTTCTATAATAACTGGAAATATAGGCTTCGATTTAAGAGGATATTTTATCAATGCTTGCAATGCACTCATAGAATCTGTACATATTACAGACCTGTCTAAATTAGCGAGAAGAGCATATTCCACTGCTTTATAGAGGCCAAAACATTCACCAGTAAAGACGGATGTTTCCGGAGGAAACTTAACCTTTTGAACTATCCTATATTGAGAATGGAATACTCCAACACCAACACAACCTGATGGAGAGTGTTTAGAAGCATCTGTGTAAATATGATGCCAGTCTTGCCAATTTTGATTTGCAGCAGAATTAAAATATACATTGGCATGTTGATCATTACGATCAATGTTTAAATTAAGGTGAATATTGGGGGAAAGAATTAAAGAGTTATAATCAGCATTAAATAAAGGAAAATATGATGATCGGTGTGTTGGTGCTTGTAAAGATAAAAACTTTTTGAAACTAATTACTAAGCATGGTGGAGATTTATGAGTCCAATAGTTAGAGGTTTCTATCTGGTCTAATAAACAAGTAAGTTTTTCATGAAGAGCATGACCCTGAAATTGAATAGAACGGAATAAGAATTTATCAGACAAATATTGCCGTCGAAGTTGTAGAGGTGGATCACCACACTCTACCTGCAGAGCATTAATAGGGCTAGATCTCATAGCGCCTGATATTATTCTAAGAGCCTTAGATTGAATTTTGTCCAACATCTTAAGACCAGCAACACTCCCCGGTTCTAACAAGAAGGTCCCATAATCAAGAACACTTCTTATTATAGCATTATATAGAAGTTTTAAGGAGAATGGATGGGCCCCCCACCAAACACCAGATAGACAGCGTAGCATATTTAACAGAATTTCACACCTGTTCACAATATAATTGCAATGAGGGAGGCCTGTTAGCTTAGAATCCAAAATGACACCTAAAAATTTTGCTTGGTCCTTAACAGGAATGGCAATACCATCATAATAAACATTAATTGGAGGAGGCATTCGCCTTCTGGAGAAAAGTACAGCGGTGCTCTTAGAACTAGACAGGTCTAGACCGTTATTGCTCAGCCATGCTTTAAGCAACGACAAGGCAGTAGTTATGGATACACATGCATCTTGAATAGATTGATGAGATAAGTACAAGAGTAGATCATCAGCATACTGGAGAATTCTGACGTGCCCATTAAGAGAAGATTCTAAGTCGAACGTATATATATTATAAAGTATGGGACTTAAAACAGACCCTTGCGGAAGACCTTTCCATACAAATCGAGTGACAGGTGAATCACCTGAAGATAATTCTATAGACCGTTCTGAAAGAATGTTCATTATGAAATTAGACAGCATTACCGGTACCTCTATATTCTGAAGCTTCTTTTTAAGTACAGACAACACCACATTATCATAAGCCGATGTAATGTCCAAGAAAGCTGAGACTACAGCTTTGTTAGTCGAGAACGCGATCCTAATATCCGTAGTAAATATGGCGATGCTATCAATGACACTCCTGCCTCTTCTGAAGCCATACTGGCTATCGGCCAATACGCCTTTTGACTCAACATACCATTCTAAACGGTTTTTTACTAAATGTTCTGCAATTTTTAATAAAACGGATGATAGAGCTATGGGACGATACGAAGAGGCTTCTGATAACGGCTTACCAGGTTTCAATATAGGCAAAACTATTTGGGATTTCCAGGACGTAGGAATATTACCTGTAATCATCATGGAATTAATAAGATTGAGAAAATAAGTTAAAGAAGATTCACTTAAACATGAAAAGAATGAATACGGGATTCCATCATTTCCTGGAGCGGAGTCCTTAACATTTTTTACAACGCCTTGTAATTCAGTCAATGTGAATTGAGAATTAAGTCCGGTTTGGCAGTTTACGATTGAGGCTGGAAGAGAAGATTTTTGTATAATTTCCTCAGGAACAAAAGGAGGAGCCAATTTATCTAAAAACTGATTGGCTAATGAAGAAGGAAGTGAATTTGGAATTGACTCTTTAAACGCTGACCTAAATCTTTTAATGTTACGCCAAACAAGTGAAGGCCGTATGTCCGGAGATATTGATAAACAAAAATTGTGCCAGCCCTCAAGCTTTTTCTTTTTCAATAATTTCCGCGTATTAGAAGATACAAGCAATAAATTATCAAAATTTTCAGTTGTCATGCTCTCGCAATAGTTTTTTTCCGCTTCTTTTCTATTCTTGATTGCCTCTGAACAATCTCTGTCCCACCATGGCGGAGACGGAATAAAACCAGAGACTTCATTTTTGATTGGGAATATTTCATCCGCAGTTTCAATAAAAGCTGAAGTTATGGCGTTAGCGCATAAGACTTCGTTACTGTCAGTTAGGTCGGGAAGTTTGGAAACTTTAATATCAAAACGATCTCTAAACAAAGTCCAATCGGCATCATTCAGATTATATTTTAAACGAGAAGAATATTTACGAGACTGATTTAAATTACTATTACAAGGAAGAGATATTAAAATTGGAAAATGATCGCTACCAAAGGATGAAGTCAATGGTTCCCAACTCAAAGACACAGCTAAATTCGGTGTACAAATGGACAAATCAGGAGCACTAGTGTTCTCATGAGGCGCTGTGCGCCTAGTAGCATCTCCAGTATTCAAGATACACAGATTGTGAGAATCCAGAATTTCTATAACCTCATCTCCAGCACTATTGCATCGAGAACTACCCCATGAGGAGTGCTGAGCATTAAAATCCCCTAAAACCAAGAAAGGTCTAGGCAATGTTGACAAAATGGAACTAATTTCCCTAAAAATAACAGAAGAAGGTTCAGGTATATATACAGAAACAAAACAGATATTATTTACAGAAGCAGCAATAATGGAAAAACCATTATTGTGAGAAGAGATAGGAATATGTACAAAAGACAGTGGGTGTTTAATGAGCAGAGCAACACCGCCATACCCATCTGACCTATCCTCCCGAAGACAAGCATATCCAGGGATCTTAAAGAGGAACCCTGGCTTCAGCCATGTCTCCTGAAGGGCAACTATAAATGAATTGTATTTATTTAGAATATGTATAAGATCACTTTTCTTACTGGTAATGCTGCGGCAATTCCATTGGATCACCTTGTTGGGCCGCTGATCCATAATTGGGTTTAGTAATCTTTGAAAATTCATGTATTAAAGTGGCAACGTTGGACGGTTCATTAGAATTACATAGAGATTTAATCAGTGCTATTATTATATCTGTCACTGACAGTTTAGAAGTGTTGTCATCTTTTGGTAGTGCACAACCATTAGATGGTGCTGGAATATTATAATCCTTCACCAAGGCATCATGAGCAACGCGATCAAATCCTGTACCACTGGACCTTGGAGGGGAACGTGGTTTAAGAAAAACAGTTTTTTTATATGAAGACGAGAGCTGGTTTGAACCTGATTTAGCCAACTGACTAACGGAATTGATATTAAATGGTCTACTAGACGGAGAACTTAAAACATCGGCATATGACTTGGATACTGCTGGGTGGAATTTAGATGCTTCAGAATATGTAACGCAGCTTTGAGCCATTGCCAATTTAATATTCTTTTGTCGTTCAAATTCTGGGCATTTTTTGTTAATAGCAAAATGGGAACCATTACATAAGCAACAAGAGGTGGACTCCTCATCAACATCACAACTGTCACCAGAGTGTCCCTGACCACACTTGTAGCACCTTGGTTTGGATCGGCATTGGACTTTTACATGGCCATACCTACAGCAGTTATAGCACTGTATTGTCGGATAGATATATAAGTCCACTGGTAAAGCAGTGTAACACATAAAAACTCTTTTCGGCAGAATTTGCCCATCAAATGTTAAAACCACTGTTTCCGTGTCAATAAAACTACTAGAGCCGTTTACCGTGATTTTCCTTTTAAGTCGTCTAATTTTTAGAATTTTCCCACAACCTACAGGCACAGAAATGTTCTCCAAGACCTCTTCCGATGACCAGTCGACAGGAATACCCCTCACCAGGCCCAAACGAGTCACATTAAAAGAAGGTATGAAAGCCTTCAGTTTGTGTGTAGCAAGACTGCTATTATCGATGAAGGAGTTAGCATCATTGAGATCAGAGAAAGACAAAGACAACCTATTTCTTCCAATCCTTTTCAGACTACCATTAATAATATTTTTAATATCATTGGTCTTAAGAATTCTGCCAAATGTAACTGGATGAAGAGTGGTAGAGTCATTTGGCAAAGTTTGTTCTTTTATTATATGAACCACATATGGGGCTACGTCAGTAGATGTATAAAGACTTCTACCAACAGGGGTGAATTGAGAGTCACTTTTGCCTTGGTCTTTCGTGTTTGTTATATTACTATTATGTGAGGATGTACCAAGCTTCGCATTATCTGCAACAATTGCAGCGCTGTGAGGAGAAGACTTCTTCTCTTCTATATTACAATGACAATCAGTTTCCTTAATTATTGAAGAGTCTGTATGTCTCCTTCTCTTGCGATTACAATTTTTGCAAATTGTGCGCATGGTACGTCGCTTTCTATTTCTTTTAGTTTCAGAAACTTTTGAGCCATCTGTGTCCATAGTGGAGTCACCACCAATACCTTCATTCTCATTTGACAATGATACAAAATAACCCGCTTCCGGAACTACCCCTCCGCCAGGATCTTCTGGTCGCTCCATCCTCACACTCAATTATTCTTACACAATAATATGCAAAAAACCGATCCTTACACCGAGAAAATTATTTTTAGTCACAAAACCAAAAAATACACGTCCGCCAAATCGAACGTTTCCCGCGCTTTTCTACTTTATTGTTCATGTACCAAGAATTTGATCACAAATTACTAAGAGGATATTCTACGAATAGATGGGACTCTGGCCTTGCCTGGAGATGGCGTTACTGGATCACTACTGGATTGGTTAGTTCCGGCATCGTCCACATGGCCCTAAGACAGTGGCGCCGATGACGTCAAGAATTAGAGACGGGGACATGTCGATAAACCGAGTTCGATGTTTTTCACTAGGGGTGAAAAACACCCCACGATAAAAATATATATCGATGCCTCTGCATATTTAAAACCATAATATTAAATGTTTTCTTAGGAATCCATTAAATAAATAATAAAAATTACAATTATACAAACTTTTATTACTTGACAATATACCTACTGAATGAAATTAAAAAAAAATTCTTCACAAGAGTACTGAGCCAATGCTGTGTCTTCAGCCCCTTCAATGGAGAACAATTGCGATACAAACTGGTGGCATTGAATGATTCATCTGGCGCCGTTGAGAGATTCCCTGAACCATCTGGTGACGTTAACGTTGAACGGTTTCCTGAAACATTTATTAAACAAATCCTACTTAAGGTGACTTGCAATAAAAGATAACCCTAGAGTTGCCGACTTAACCCGTAAAAGCTCCATATATTTTGCTCGGGTTAACTCTTTTGACTCTAGGGTCATCTTTTATTGCAAGTGAGGTTAATTTATGGGTATTAACCCAACTATGGGTATTAACGCATGCAACTTAGGCTGTGGCCTATTAATATAGGCCACAGCCTCTCCCCAAAAGCTCGCTCTCACGGCCACAGTCTCCGGCGCAAGCGGTAAAATGTGCCGTGATCATAATATAAATATGTACCTACATAAGTACTTTACGTGCATTCAACCTTACATTAAGAATATGAAAAAAAAATTCTTCCAACTGTACACAAAGTGTAGGTACATCATTTCAAATGAAAGTACACATGTGCACTTGACAAGATTGCGGTTGCTGCAGATTTCGTTAGAAAATATATTGGAACTAATAATTATGTACATACTATGTGATGTACTGTATGTATATGTCGTGGTCATATCGTTAAATTGAACATTTCATGAAATAGTCGCCCATTTCATGAAATGGTGGCATTTCACGAAATCGTCAAATGTCTATTGGTCATTTCATGAAATAGCTTGGCCAGATCAATGAATAGAAAACGTTTTACGATATGTCCAACAAACGCACGGCTATTTCATGATATGACCAAACACAATTGGCCATATCGTAGAAAAATGGCAAAAACTACCGCTAGAGGCGCTGAGAGCGCGCTTTGTCATTGTTTATGTTTGTGTGCGTAAGTAAATAATGCGGATTCATGTTGAAAAGTGAATAAAAATGTGCAAATTATATAAGAAAGTGTGTTGGAAACTTGAATAAGTGTTACTATACGAAACGGTGTGAATTTTATGACAATCACGCAAAAACCAACCTCAATTTACAAAAAAAATCTTGGGAATACATTTCACAGGTTAGTACCTATTTAAATGACAATATTTAGTTTATATCCTTTTAAAATCTCATCTAAGTGTCTAAAATGTACTTATTTACTTTTAATAATTGAATCCTAGAAATTTAACATACATAATTTTCATTTTTAGGTTATACAACAAATAAAGGAAAGTAGGGTGACCAGGTAACGAAAGTCGACGGACTATAATTTACTGGATTACAAAATATTACATCATGGAAAAACTGGAATTACAAGTTTTTAATATACAAGAAGAAATGCATTGATGATCCTACTATTCGTATAATTACGATGGAGAAATATTTTGAAATACTAACGGAATTTCATAAAGGTATACCGTATGTGAAACGAAACATTTTAACGTTCTATAATATTATAATACAATTTTGTACTTATTTTATTAGGTAATAAATATAATAATAATAATAAAACATTTAATAAAAACATCTTTATTCTCCTTTTAATGTTTTCAATATAAATATTTCGTATATTTAATTCCAGTGGACAATTGGTTTGAAATGCTTGTAAGAATTTTGTAACATATATATTTTTTTAATTTGGTACTGACTAGAACAATAAATAAGTTCGTAATAAGTATATTTTGAATTATTATTACTTACATCCTTAATGGGCACCCTACATTAATGATCTGACCAAACGTCGTTGGACAAATCGACGAACGTTGACATTTAAACGATATGCCCAGCGCAACATGACGATTTCATGAAATGCCACCATTTCATGAAATGACTGACGATTTCATGAAATGCTCAATTTAACGATCTGACCACGACATATACATACCAATTCTATCACTATTCTCTTTTTACGCGATGATCGGGATTGCTATGCTGAGTTGCTGACATCCTTAGACTTTGTTCAGGCATCACGGCTAAAACAAAAAATTAAAATATGAATAATAATTTGTATAATATATAAAACAGGCCAGCTTTATTATAATTTAAATATTGAAATGAAAGTCAGCCTAATGATCAGATATTTCATAATATTATGTAGGTGCCTATATTACCAACATACATACATAGAATGCACTCAAAATACATTATACTTCTCTTACAGAACTCTACTTCTTTACGTCTGGTAAAAAATATGTTACTCAATAGTTGGAAAATAAGTTTTATGTGTAAACTGGTGTTCCATTGGGCTACTGGGATTAAAGAAGTTTCACCTCCTAATTTGACAGAGGACCCCCACCAATTTTATTGGTGCAACGGAAGGAGGGCACAAAGGGTGACAACTTTTGCCTGAAACACTTTTCTCTGCGACCGTTATTTTCAGACAAAAAAATAAAAATGAAAAAACATATTTCGAAAATTTTCTAAGTCCCACGCACCCTTAGCGTTACAACCACCGCTTTCAGAGACTTGGAAAATTTTCGACTGGTTCCGATGTCATGATGACCCCCCCTTTTTATCATCGCAATGGACCAAGGACCTGAAGGGCAACAACTTTTGTCTGAAACTTTTTTTTGTGCGGGTCCGTTTTGTGACCCCCCGAGCCACCACCTGGAAGTTGCAGGTGACCCCCACCAATTTTATTGGTGCAACGGAAGGAGGGCACAAAGGGTGACAACTTTTGCCTGAAAAACTTTTCTCTGCGACCGTTATTTTCAGAGAGAAAAAAAAAATGAAAAAACATATTTCGAAAATTTTCTAAGTCCTTACCACCCTAAGCACCCTTAGCGTTACAACCACTTAGAAAATTTTCGACCATATTGCACCAATAAAATTGGTGGGGGTCACCTGCAACTTCCAGGTGGTGGCTCGGGGGGTCACAAAACGGACCAGCACAAAAAAAAGGTTCAGACAAAAGTTGTTGCCCTTCAGGTCCTTGGTCCATTGCGATGATAAAAAGGGGGGGTCATCATGACATCGGAACTGGTCGAAATTTTTCTAAGTATTTTTTGGATGAAAAATTTTCTCAAGTCTTTTTTGGAAAAAAAAATTAAAATAAAAAAGTACCTAACAACAATTCATCCCCAAAGTGGTATTCCGATGGTATCATAAAAAGGAGAGGTTATGTAGATAAGATAGTATTTTTGTCAGCGTCCGACCCTATTTTTATAACTAGAAGATATACATCATAAAATTCAAATATATTTCTGCATACGGGTTGCGAACGAACCAATCTAAATAGTATTTCTTACCTTTTGTCCAGTTCTGTTGTGGGAGGTACAACAAAGTAGGGTTAGACTTTGTTAGAACTTTTAACCACCCTTCACTGACATTTTGACTATGTGGCCGTTTGTAAAGTTTCCTCGTAGAAAAAATGGACTAGCAGTCCCCACGCACACCGCGTTAAGCATCTTTGAAAATAAAAACAAACAGTATTCAGTTGGAAAACAAACGCCGCCGTCGCCATATTTAATTTTTTTTTAATATGGCTTTGCAGTTTGCTGTGTTGCTAGCACACAATGTTGTCAATTTAGGGCGTTTCATTATGAATCTTAGAAATTGCTGCAATATTGTTGTAAACACGTTGAAATACCATTGGTTAACTGGCTGGCGTCGAAATTGCAGTGAAAAAAGTGGGTTTGGGCTGAGATTCTGAATTAAAAATTAACATGCATTCATAATTAAATACGGTGTCGTGTTTGTCAAATATATGACAGTTTTTTTTCTAAAAGGATCTTTGATGCCGGCCCCACTAGCCATCTCATTGGCTGAAGGCTCTGTCACGCCCCTGAATTTGATGTTTGCTGACATTTGATCAGTGTTGCCAGATCCGCATTTTTATTTTATTTTACTAGGGCGAGGCCGAAAAATCAGTAGATTTCCATAGATTGACTCTAGCAAGAACCTGTAGTTTTACGGACTAACTAACTATTAAGCTCTGGTGAGTAAAACCATAAAATGTGGTTGATAACCGGTAACGAAATTAAAAATTAAAACAAACTTTACAACTTGCAGAAAGAAATAGTAGTTCTACGGGTTTTTCCGTAGGTCTTGGCAACACTGCCCCAATCCTGACGTCATTCGCTCTGATTGGTGTTTAGCGTAATTCGGATACGAATAGCAAAATAAATTTGTTTTTCAAATCTGTGAGTCTTATTTAATCAGATAACAAATGAGTTTAGAGATTCTTTGGTACTGTCACCATGCCTATTGCTATCAGTAGTGCTATTAATCTAAAGAAGGTGGGAAAAATCCATTATTAATTTCTTACCTTTCGCTTAGGAAGGAAGGAAGGAAGGAAGGAAGGAAGGAAGGAAGGAAGGAAGGAAGGAAGGAAGGAAGGAAGGAAGGAAGAAGGAAGGAAGGAAGGAAGGAGGAAGGAAGGAAGGAAGAAGGAAGGAAGGAAGGAAGGAAGGAAGGAAGGAAGGAAGGAAGGAAGGAAGGAAGGAAGGAAGGAAGGAAGGAAGGAAGGAAGGAAGGAAGGAAGGGAAGAAGGAAGGAAGGAAGGAAGGAAGGAAGGAAGGAAGGAAGGAAGGAAGGAAGGAAGGAAGGAGGAAGGAAGGAAGGAAGGAAGGAAGGAAGGAAGGAAGGGAAGGAAGGAAGAAGGAAGGAAGGAAGGAAGGAAGGAAGGAAGGAAGGAAGGAAGGAAGGAAGAAGGAAGGAAGGAAGGAAGGAAGGAAGGAAGGAAGGAGAAGGAAGAAGGAAGGAAGGAAGGAAGGAAGGAAGAAGGAAGGAAGGAAGGAAGGAAGGAAGGAAGGAAGGAAGGAAGGAAGGAAGGAAGGAAGGAAGGAAGAAGGAAGGAAGGAAGAAGGAAGGAAGGAAGGAAGGAAGGAAGGAAGGAAGGAAGGAAGGAGGAAGGAAGGAAAGGAAGGAAGGAAGGAAGGAAGGAAGGAAGGAAGGAAGGAAGGAAGGAAGGAAGGAAGGAAGGTTAAGGAAGGTTTAGGTTTAGGTTTAGGTTTAGGTTTAGGTTTAGGTTTAGGTTTAGGTTTAGGTTTAGGTTTAGGTTTAGGTTTAGGTTAGGTTTAGGTTTAGGTTTAGGTTTAGGTTTAGGTTTAGGTTTAGGTTTAGGTTTAGGTTTTAGGTTTAGGTTTAGGTTTAGGTTTAGGTTTAGGTTTAGGTTTAGGTTTAGGTTTAGTTTAGGTTAGGTTTAGGTTTAGGTTTAGGTTTAGGTTTAGGTTTTAGGTTTAGGTTTAGGTTTAGGTTTAGGTTTAGGTTTAGGTTTAGGTTTAGGTTAGTTTAGGTTTAGGTTTAGGTTAGGTTTAGGTTAGGTTTAGGTTTAGGTTTAGGTTTAGGTTTAGGTTTAGGGTTTAGGTTTAGGTTAGGTTTAGTTTAGGTTTAGGTTTAGGTTTAGGTTAGGTTTAGGTTTAGGTTTAGGTTTAGGTTTAGGTTTAGGTTTAGGTTTAGGTTTAGGTTAGGTTTAGGTAGGTTAGGTTTAGGTTTAGGTTTAGGTTTAGGTTAGGTTAGGTTTAGGTTTAGGTTTAGGTTTAGGTTTAGGTTTAGGTTAGGTTTAGGTTTAGGTTTAGGTTTAGGTTTAGGTTTAGGTTTAGGTTTAGGTTTAGGTTTA
>OY735901.1:0-15445 GCA_963506565.1 Tachystola acroxantha
ATTTAAATAGCTTATAAATTAGAGTATAATATTGAAGATATTAAGGAGATTAATAAATCTTTAAATAATAATATTATATATATATATATATATATATATATTTATAAAAATAAAAATTTTATTTTTACAGTGAAAGTGTAATGTTTTATTATTTAAACTATATAAATATAAGAAATATTAATGGAATTTAACCACTAAAAATTAAGTTAGCAGCTTAATTTTAAATTTTATATTTCAAAATTTAATTGGAATTTGAAATTCAATGATATCATTAACAGTAATATACCTCTTTTTGGTTTCAATTAATAAATAAGGAGTATAAATATTACTCTTTCTTTTAAGTCGAAATTAAATGCAAAATTGCTTCTTATTTATAAGATAAATTGAATTTTCAATATTTTTTGATTGCAAATCAAATATTTTAGTTGATAAATTATAATCCTAAGAATTTTAATTTAATATAATTAATGATAAAGTTAATTGAATATTAAAGAAATTTAATTTGTTCAATTAAATATATCTTGATTTCATTCATGAAAAAGTCCGAGTAAAAGAATAATAATAAAAAAGATTCTAATTTTAGTTCAAATAAAAAAATTTACTATTTTAAAAGAAGTAATTATTGGAAAAATTAAAGCAATTTCAACATCAAAAATTAAGAAAATTACAGTAATTAAAAAAAAATGTAATGAAAAGGGAATTCGTGCAGATGATTTAGGGTCAAACCCACATTCAAATGGGGAAGATTTTTCTCGATCTATAAAAGATTTTTTTGATAAAATAATAGATAAAAATATTATAATATTAGCAATAACAATAATAATAAAAGTTATAAAAAAAATTAAGGTGATTATTTATATTAATTTTTATTAAACTTTTTGATTGGAAGTCAAATATACTAAATATATTATATAAATAATTAATTACCTCATCAATAAATAGATACATAAAGAAATAATCATACTACATCTACAAAATGTCAATATCATGCGGCAGCTTCAAATCCGAAATGGTGGGTTTTAGAAAAATGATTATATAAATGTCGAATTAAACAAATTAATAAAAAAATTGTTCCAATAATAACATGAAGACCGTGGAAACCTGTTGCTATAAAAAAGGTTGATCCATAAATTCTATCAGCAATAGTAAAAGAAGCCTCAATATATTCATATGCTTGAAGAATAGTAAAATAAATACCTAAAAAAACTGTGATGAAAAGACCTTGAGTTGTTTGAGAATGATTATTTTCCATAAGGGCGTGATGAGCTCAAGTTACTGTTACTCCTGAAGTAATTAAAATAATAGTATTAAGAAGGGGGATTTGAAAAGGATTAAATGGAACAATTCTTAAGGGAGGTCAAATAGATCCAATTTCAATATTGGGGGATAATCTTCTATGAAAAAAAGCTCAAAAAAAAGAAAGAAAAAAAAATACTTCAGAAATAATGAATAAGATTATTCCTCATCGTAATCCTTTTAAAACTAAAATTGTATGTTTTCCTTGAAGAGTACCTTCACGGCAAATATCTCGTCATCATTGATATATAGTTAATAAAGTAATTATATAGCCAAGTAATAGTAAACTAATATTAAAATTATGAAATCATTTAATTATTCCAGTTACTAAAGTTAAAACTCTAATAGCTCCTGTTAAAGGTCAAGGACTGTAGTCTACTAAATGATAAGGATGATTAGAGTGAGTTGTCATTATTTAATTTACTTCTCTAGAATAAAGAGTAGATAAAATAGCAATTACATAAGATTGAATAATGGATACAGCTGACTCTAAAATTAATAGTAAAATTTGAATTAAAATTAAAATAAATAATAAAAAAGAAGGGAAATTAGATCCCGTCCCTCTTAAAAGAGTTATTAAAAGATGACCAGCAATTATATTAGCAGTTAGTCGAACTGCTAAAGTTCCAGGTCGAATAATATTTCTAATTGTTTCAATTAAAACCATAAAAGGTATTAAAATTCTTGGGGTTCCTTGAGGGATTATATGGGCAAACATATGTTGAGAATTATTAATTCATCCATAAATTATAAATCTAAGTCAAAGTGGAAGAGAAAGAGATAATGAAAGAGTTAAATGACTTGTACTAGTAAAAATATAAGGGAAAAGTCCTAAAAAATTATTAAATAAGACAAAAGAAAATATTGAGATAAAAATAAAAGTTGAGCCATTAAATCTATTTTTTCCTAATAAAGTTTTAAATTCATTATGTAAAGTTTTTAAGATAAAGTTTCAAAAAATAAAATGTCGATTAGGGATAAGTCAAAAAGAAATTGGAATAAATAATAAACCAAGGAATGTTCTTAGTCAATTAAAAGGTAGATTAAATAAATTAGTAGAGGGATCAAAAATTGAAAATAAATTATTTATCATAGTCAAGAATTTTTTTTTTTATTAATTATTTTTTTATTATTATAATTTTTTAATTTAAAAATAACAATATAATGATTTTTAATATTAAAAAAAATAAAAATTATAATAAAAAAAATAAATGAAATTATTCAATTAATGGGTATTATTTGTGGAATAAAAGAATATTATATAAATAATAATTTAAATTTGACATATTTATGTTATATTTTTAACTAATTCTTTAAGTAAATTAATTTCATTAGAAGTAATGTGCTAAATTTACTATAATGTGGTTTAAGAGACCAGTACTTGCTTTCAGTCATCTAATGATAAAGAATAATTATGAATTCAATTAATGAAATTTTTAATAGAAATTCTTTCAATTACAATAGGTATAAATCTATGATTTGCTCCGCAAATTTCTGAACATTGTCCATAGAAAATTCCCGGTCGATTAATAAAAAAATTAGTTTGATTTAATCGACCAGGATTAGCATCAATTTTTACACCTAAAGATGGAATAGTTCATGAATGAATAACATCTGTTGCAGTAACTAAAATTCGAATTTGATTATTTATGGGGAGAACAATGCGATTATCAACATCTAAAAGGCGAAAATTATTTAAATTTAAATCATTTGAGGGGATTATGTATGAATCAAATTCAACATTATTAAAATCAGAATATTCATAACTTCAATATCATTGATGTCCGATTGATTTAAGGGTAATTAAAGGATTATTTAGTTCGTCTAATAAGTAAAGTAAGCGAAGAGATGGAAGAGCAATAAAAATTAATGTAATAGCTGGTAAAATAGTTCAAATTAATTCAATAATTTGACCTTCAAGAAGAAATCGATTAATATATTTATTAAAAAATAAATTTAACATTAAATATCTCACTAAAACAGTAATTATAATTAAAATAATGAGAGTATGATCATGAAAAAAAATAATTTGTTCTATTAAAGGTGAGGCTCTATTTTGAAGATTAAGATTAGATCATGTTGCCATTTTCTAAAAAAAGAATAAAATCTTTATAAATGGGGTTTAAATCCATCACATATAATCTGTCATATTAGAAATTACTTAAAATAGGAAGTTCATTATAAGAATGTTCCGCAGGGGGTAGATTTTGGTATCATTCAATAGAAGATGATATATTTAATGGAAATAAGATAGTTCGATGATTGATTATAGATTCTCATATAATAATTAATATAAATATAATAGCTAATAAGGAAATATATGAACCTAAAGAAGAAATTATATTTCAAGAAATAAAAGCATCAGGATAATCGGAGTATCGTCGAGGTATACCAGCTAATCCTAAGAAATGTTGAGGGAAAAAAGTTAAATTTACTCCAATAAATATAGCAAAAAATTGAATTTTTAATAAATAAGGGTTTATTGATAATCCTGTAAATAATGGATATCAATGAATAAATCCTCCTATAATTGCAAATACAGCTCCCATAGAAAGAACATAGTGGAAGTGGGCTACTACATAGTAAGTATCATGTAAGGTAACATCAATAGAAGAATTTGCTAAAATTACTCCGGTCAATCCTCCTACAGTAAATAAAAATACAAATCCTAATCTTCATAAAATAGATGGTCTATAGTTAATTTGAGTTCCATGGAGGGTAGTTAATCAACTAAAAATTTTAATACCTGTTGGAACTGCAATAATTATAGTAGCTGATGTAAAGTAAGCTCGAGTATCAATATCTATTCCAACAGTAAATATATGATGAGCTCAAACAATAAATCCTAATAATCCAATTGTTATTATAGCATAAATTATTCCCAAACATCCAAAAGTTTCTTTTTTTCCTCTTTCTTGAGAAATAATATGGGAAATTATTCCAAATCCTGGAAGAATTAGAATATAAACTTCAGGATGACCAAAAAATCAAAATAAATGTTGATATAAAATAGGATCTCCTCCTCCTGCAGGATCAAAAAAAGATGTATTAAGGTTACGGTCTGTTAAAAGTATTGTAATAGCTCCAGCTAATACAGGAAGGGATAAAAGAAGGAGAAGAGCAGTAATACCTACTGCTCACACAAATAAGGGTATTTGATCAAATGATATATTTCTAAGTCGTATATTAATAATAGTGGTAATAAAATTAATTGCCCCTAAAATTGATGAGATTCCAGCTAAATGTAAAGAAAAAATTGCTAAATCTACTGATCTTCCCCCATGGGCAATATTAGATGATAAAGGGGGATAAACTGTTCATCCAGTACCAGCTCCATTTTCTACAATTCTTCTTGAAATTAGTAAAGTTAAAGAGGGGGGTAAAAGTCAAAAACTTATATTATTTATTCGGGGGAATGCTATATCTGGGGCTCCTAATATTAGGGGAACTAATCAATTTCCAAATCCACCAATTATAATTGGTATTACTATAAAAAAAATTATAATAAAAGCATGAGCTGTAACAATAGTATTATAGATTTGATCATCTCCAATTAAAGATCCTGGATTTCCTAATTCAGCTCGAATTAATAATCTTAAAGATGTTCCAACTATACCTGCTCAAATTCCAAAAATAAAATATAATGTTCCAATATCTTTATGATTTGTTGAGTATAATCATTTTCGCTAATAAAATGGCTGAGAAATAAGCGATAAATTGTAAATTTATTTACGGGAAATTTTCTCTTTTATTATATAATATATATATATATATATAAATATATATAAATATTATAATAATAAAGCCTTATATTCAAGAATATGATATAAAATTGCAAATTTTAAGGGGTAAAAATTACTAAGGCTTAAAGAAAATTTCTTTATAAATAATTTTGAAGATTATTAGTTTAATTTAACTTAAAACCTTAAAAGAAAAAAAAAGTTCTTAAAATTATCCCTAATAATGAAATTAGACAAGAAGTATTAATAAAAAAAAAAATATTATTTTTTATATAATTTTTAAATCATTTTAATTTAATATAGTTAAATATGAAGGAAGAATAAATAATTCGAATATAAAAAAATAATATAATTAAACTTATTATAATAAAAATAAATGTAATAATAAAAATTTTATTAAGAATTAAATAATTAATAATAATTCATTTAGGAAAAAATCCGATGAAAGGAGGCAATCCTCCTAAAGATAAAAAATTAATTAGTAGAGATAATTTAATTATAGGATTTAAATTTATTAAAAATAATTGATTAATAAAGAATAAATTTAATACATAAAATGTTATACATATAATTCTAATTAAAAAAGAATATATAAATAAGTAAAATATTCATAAATTTTCTCTAATTAAAATAGAAGCTAATATTCATCCTAAATTATTAATAGAAGAGAATGCTATTAATTTACGAAGAGATGTTTGATTTAAACCTCCAATAGCTCCAATAATAGTATTTAAGATTATGATGAAAATTAAAAAATTTTTATTAAAATAATAAGATAATAAAATTATGGGGGTAATTTTTTGTCAAGTTATTAATAAAAAACAATTAAATCAAGATAAACCTTCTATAATATTGGGAAATCAAAAATGGAATGGAACAGATCCTATTTTTATTAAAAGGGAAGAATTAATTATAATTGATATAAAGTTGTTTATTTCAAAGGTTTTTATTAAAATTAATTTTAATAAAATAGAAAATAGAAAGTTAATAGAGGCAATTGATTGAGTTAAAAAATATTTTAGGGAGGCTTCTGAAATTAAAAGATTATTGGGGTTGGATATTAGGGGAATAAATCTTAATAAATTAATTTCAAGGCCAATTCAACATCCAAATCAAGAATTAGAGGAAATGGAGATTAAAGTTCTAAAAAAAAGAATAAATAAGAAAAATATTTTATTAGAATTAAAAAAGAAAATAATTTAAAATAAGATTCTAATCTAAAAAAGAATTAAAAATTCTTTTATAAAATATATTTTAATGTAAGATGCATAATAGATTTTGATTCTATTAGATATAGTTTAATTCTATAAAATATAATAAAGGTAAAATATTTACATTATTTATCCTATCAGAATAATCCTTTTATCAGGCACTTTATTTTTAAAAAAAAGGGGAATCCTTTATATTTGGGGTATGAACCCAAAAGCTTTCCTTAGCTTATTTTTAATATTTTAAGGAAAAAATATTAAAGATGGTGTTTATTAATAAATAAATTAATATTATTAATAAATTATTTATATATATATATTAAATATTTAATGTATATATATAATTATTAATATTATAAATTTATTATTTAATTAAAATTAATTATTTAAATTTATTTTAATTTAAATGAATATTAATTGATTTATAATAATATAAATTTTTAATATAAATGTTATTGAAAAAGAAAAAAAGAAAAATTTATATATATATAAAAAAAAAAAAAAAAATTCTATGTGAAAAAATTTATATATAAGAAAAATTTTTTATAGTTTAGATAGTTCATTATAAATTTATTTTACATATAAATTTTTGTAAATAATTAATTATTTTAATAATAATTAATTTTAATTTTGTAGTAATTAATATTAAAAATTTAAGCAATTAAGATTTAGTAATATTAAAATTATTAACAAATTTTGTGCCAGCAGTTGCGGTTATACAAAAATTAAATTGAATTTTTTTTTATTAATTAATAAATAATTTAAATTAAATTTAAATTTAAAAATATTAGGTGAAATTTTATTTTTAAAAAAAAATTATATAATGGTTATGATTTAATAAAATTATAAATAAACTAGGATTAGATACCCTATTATAAAATTTAAAATAAAAGTATTAAAATAGTAAATAATTATTTATTGAAACTTAAATAATTTGGCGGTATTTTAGTTCATTTAGAGGAATCTGTTTAATAATTGATAATCCACGAATAAATTTACTTAATTTATGAATTTTGTATATCGTTGTTAAAAAGATATTTTTATAAAAGAATAATATTTTAAAATTAAAATAATAATTTAAATTAGATCAAGATGCAGAGTATAATTAAGAATATAATGGATTACAATAAATTTATTTAAATGAATATTAAATTGAAATATTTAATTGAAGGTGGATTTAAATGTAATTTTATTTAGTTTATTAAAATGATTAAAAATTAAAATATGTACATATTGCCCGTCGCTTTCATTAATAAATTGAAATAAGTCGTAACAAAGTAGAGGTACTGGAAAGTGTTTCTAGAAAGTCAAATTAGAGCTTGAGAGAAAGTATTTCATTTACATTGAAATGATATTAAAATTAATTAATTAATTTGATGGGGAAAAGGTAAATTAATCAGTTATTAGTTAATAAAAAAATTTTTAATTTAAATATTTAATGGGGGTTAAAGTATTTAAAATGAAAAAATTATTAATTTTATAGTGAATTAGTATTGTGGGAGAATTTTGAAATAAAAATTAAATATTAATTTAGTAAAAAGTAATATTAAATTTATGTATCTTGGGTATCAGAGTTTATTAAAAAGGAGTTTTATAAAAAATTTTCTCGAATTTAAAAGAGAAAATTAATTAAAAAATTTATTGTTTCAAAAATATTTTAAATAATTAATTGGAAATGAAATGTTAATCGTTTTTAAATATATCTAGTTTTTTTAGAAAAAAATTTAATTTTAAATTAAATTTAATTAAAAATAATTTTATTTTGATATTTTTTATTAATTTAAATTTTATAATTTAAGGGATAAGCTTTAAATTAAAATATTATAATAAATATTTTATTTGATATTTTTAAAATTTTTAAAATTTATATTGTTTAAAAATTATAGTTTTTTATAAATAATTTTATTATGAAAAAAAAATTTAATGGAAATTTAATTTATTATAAAAAAATATTTTTAAATTAGGAAAATTTAATTATAATGATAAAATTAGTATATAAATAATAAATATTTAAAGTAATTAATTTATGGAAATTAATTTAAAGGAATTCGGCAAATTTTTATATTCACTTGTTTATCAAAAACATGTCTTTTTGAAGAATAATTTAAAGTCTAATCTGCCCACTGATAAAAATTGAAGGGCTGCAGTAATTTGACTGTACAAAGGTAGCATAATCATTAGTCATTTAATTGGTGACTAGAATGAAGGATTGGATGAAATATAAGCTGTCTCTTAATTATATTGTAGAATTTAATTTTTTAATTAAAAAGTTAAAATAAATTTAAAAGACGAGAAGACCCTATAGAGTTTAATAAGATTTTTAATTATTATTTATTTATATATTTTTAAGTTGAAATTAAAATTTTTATTATATTGGGGTGATAGAAAAATTAAAAAAACTTTTTTTTAATATAAACAAAAATAAATGGGAAAATGATCCAAAATTTTTGATTAAAAGAAAAAATTACCTTAGGGATAACAGCGTAATTTTTTCTTTTAGTTCAAATAAAAGAAAAAGTTTGCGACCTCGATGTTGGATTAAGATAAAATTTAAATGCAAAAGTTTAAAATTTTGATCTGTTCGATCATTAAAATCTTACATGATCTGAGTTCAAACCGGTGTGAGCCAGGTTGGTTTCTATCTTTAGAAAAATAAAATATTTTAGTACGAAAGGATCAGATATTTAAAATAATTTTTATGGAAAAGAATATTATTAAATAAAGTTTACTTATTAATTGGACTATTTTGACAGATAAATGTGATGGTTTTAGAAGTCATTAATATATAATTTTAATTATATAAATAGTAAAAATGATGATAAAAGATTTATTATTAATATTATTAGGATTATTGATTTTAATTATTGGGGTTTTAATTGGTGTAGCTTTTTTAACATTATTAGAACGAAAAGTTTTAGGTTATGTTCAAGTTCGTAAAGGACCTAATAAATTGGGGTTTATAGGAGTATTACAGCCTTTTTCAGATGCTATTAAGTTATTTACGAAGGAACAAACTTATCCAAGATATTCAAATTATATGAGATATTATTTTTCTCCTATTGTGAGATTTATATTATCTTTAATAATTTGAATATTAATTCCTTATTATTTTAATTTAATAAGATTTAGATTAGGGATTTTATTTTTTTTATGTTGTACAAGATTAGGGGTATACACAGTAATAATTGCTGGATGATCTTCTAATTCGAATTATGCGTTATTAGGGGGCCTTCGTGCAGTAGCTCAAACTATTTCTTATGAAGTAAGATTAGCTTTAATTATAATATCAAGAATTATTTTAATTATAGATTTTAATTTAGGAAAATTTTTTGAATATCAAAATTTAATTTGGTTTATTTTTATAATAATACCTTTAAGAATATGTTGACTATCTTCTAGATTGGCAGAAACTAATCGAACTCCATTTGATTTTGCTGAAGGTGAAAGAGAATTAGTTTCAGGGTTTAATATTGAATATAGAAGAGGAGGATTTGCTTTAATTTTTTTAGCTGAATATTCAAGAATTTTATTTATGGGATTATTATTTGTTTTATTTTATATGGGTGGATATAATTTAAGTTTTATATTTTATTTAAAAATAGGATTAATAGGTTTTATATTTATTTGAGTTCGTGGGACTTTACCACGATATCGATATGATAAATTAATGTATTTAGCTTGAAAGGGATATTTACCAATTTCATTGAATTTTTTATTATTTTATTTAGGAATGAAGATTTTTTTAATATAGTTAATTAATTTTAGTATAAATTAATAGAATTAAATATTCTTTCTTAAGTTTTCAAAACAAATGCTTATAAACAAGCTCATTAATTATGTTTAATAATTATTATAAATTATTTAATTAAAAATTAGATTATCTCAATATTTATTAATTAAAGGATTAATTATATAATAAGAAAAATAAATAATAGTTAATAATTGACCTGTAATAATATAAGGATCTTCAACAGGACGAGCTCCAATTCAAGTTAATAAAATTACTGTTACAACTATAACTCAAAAAAGAAATTGATTGATAGGATAGAATTGAATACCTTGGATTTTTTTATTAAAGGTAAATGGTAAAATAATTAAAATTAAAATAGATATAATTAAAGCGATAACTCCTCCTAATTTATTGGGAATAGATCGAAGAATGGCATAAGCAAATAAAAAATATCATTCAGGTTGAATATGAATGGGAGTTACAAGAGGATTTGCTGGGATAAAATTATCTGGATCTCCTAAAAGATAAGGATTGATTAAAGTTAAAGAAATTAGTAAGAATATTAAGATAATAAATCCAATTAAATCTTTATAAGTAAAAAATGGATGAAATGGAATTTTATCTAAATTACTATTAATTCCTAATGGATTATTAGATCCTGTTTGATGAAGAAATAGAAGATGAATTATAGTTATTATTGCAATAATGAAAGGTAGTAAAAAATGAAATGTATAGAATCGAGTAAGGGTTGCATTATCTACAGCAAATCCCCCTCAAATTCAATTAACTAATATAGTACCAAGATAAGGAATAGCTGAAAGTAAATTTGTAATTACTGTTGCTCCTCAAAAAGATATTTGTCCTCAAGGTAATACATATCCTATAAATGCTGTTGCTATAAGTAAAAATAAGATAATAATTCCGATTATTCATGTAAATATTAAATTAAAAGATTCATAATAAATTCCTCGTCCAATATGAAGATAAATACAAATAAAAAAAAAAGAGGCTCCATTAGCATGAAGAGTACGAATTAATCATCCGTAATTTACATTTCGGCAAATATAATCTACTCTATAAAATGCTATTTCAATATTTGCATTGTAATATATAGTTAAAAATAATCCTGTTAAAATTTGAGTTATTAAACATAAAGCTAATAAAGATCCAAAGTTTCATCATGAAGAAATATTAGAAGGACTAGGAAGGTCAATTAAAGATCCATTAATAATTTTTAAGATAGGGTGAATTTTTCGAATTGGCTTGAAAAAATTATTATTTGTCATTTATTATTATTATTTATTTATTTAATATATGTATATATATATATATATATATATATTAAATAAAATGATGAAAATTATTTAATTAATTAGAAAGTCGTAAGGGTCCAAAAAAAATATTAGTGATTTTTACTACTGCTACTAATGTAATAAATAAGTAAATAATTAGTAAAGATATTATTAAGAAAGTTTGATTATTATATAATTTAGTTAAATTAATTTTATTTTCATCATTAAAAAAAATAAATGAATAGAAAAAATTATTTATTTCTAAGTTATTACTTAAATTTATTCATTTTAAATTATTAAAAAAAAAAATTCTAATAATTGGAATAATGAAACAAAAAAAATAAAATAAAGTTTTTATTTTAATGGAAATTGAAAATAATTCATTAGATGCAATTCTTGAGACATAAATAAAAAGTACAAGTAATCCCCCTAAAAAGGTTAAAAATAAAATATAGGAAAATCAATATGTTTTAATAATTAAACCTGAAATTAGACATGTTAATAAAGTTTGAATTAAAATTATTAGTCCTATAGAAAGGGGATGATTCATAAAAAATATAATTAAAGAAATTAGTAATATTAATAAAGATAAAAATATTTTAATAATATCAAAGAATAGTTTATAAAAAATGATAATTTTGGAGATTATTGATAAAGAAATTTCTTTTTCTTTGAAGTTTTTAAAGAATATTCTTATTTTTGATTTACAAGACCAATGTTTTATTTAAACTATAAAAACATTAATGATAATAAATATGTGGACTATTATTATTGTTATATATATAATTGGGAATATAATTTTTGTCTCTAAACATAAACATTTATTAATTGTTTTATTAAGATTAGAATTTATTGTTTTAAGAATTTTTTTTTTATTATTATTAATATTAAGTTTTATTGAATATGACATATATATATTAATGGTATTTTTAGTTTTTTCTGTTTGTGAAGGTACATTAGGACTATCAATTTTAGTTTCAATAATTCGAACTCATGGGAATGATTATTTTCAAAGATTTAATTTATTATAAGAAAATGATAAAATTTTTATTAATAATAATTTTTATAATTCCTTTATGTTTTATAGGTAATATATTTTGATTGGTTCAAATGTTATTATTGTTAATAATATTTATATTTATAAATTTATCTACAAACATTATAAGTTTTTGTGGAATAAGATATATACATTCTTATGATATAATTTCTTTTGGGTTGATTTTATTAAGAATTTGAATTAGAATTTTAATATTAATAGCAAGAGAAAATTTATTAAAAAATAAATTTTATGTTAATTTTTTTTTATTAAATATTATTTTTTTATTAATTATATTATTTTTAACATTTAGAGCTATAAATTTATTTATATTTTATTTATTTTTTGAGGGTAGTTTAATTCCTACTTTAATGTTAATTGTAGGATGAGGGTATCAACCTGAGCGGATTCAGGCTGGAATATATTTATTATTTTACACATTATTTGCTTCTTTACCATTATTATTGGGGATTTTTTATATTTTTAAGGAGACAAATTATATTATAATTTATTTTTTAAAGTTTTTTAATTTAAATATTTATATGTTATATTTTTCAATAATTATGGCTTTTTTAGTAAAAATACCTATATATTTTGTTCATTTATGATTGCCAAAAGCTCACGTTGAGGCTCCTGTTTCAGGATCTATAATTTTAGCCGGGATTATGCTAAAATTAGGGGGTTATGGACTTTTACGAGTTATGATTTTTTTACAAGAAGTTAGTTTAAAATTTAATATTATTTGAGTGATTATTAGATTATTAGGTGGATTTTATATTAGTTTAAAGTGTTTTTGTCAAATTGATATTAAATCTTTAATTGCTTATTCTTCTGTTGCCCATATGAGAATTGTAATTAGAGGAATTATGACATTAAATAATTGAGGATTTTTAGGGGCTTATATTTTAATAATTGGTCATGGGTTGTGTTCTTCTGGTATATTTTGTTTAGCTAATATTAATTATGAACGATTTCATAGACGGAGATTATTTATTAATAAAGGAATAATAAATTTTATACCTTCAATAAGATTATGATGATTTTTATTAATGTCTTCTAATATGGCGGCTCCACCTTCCCTTAATTTAATAGGAGAAATTAGTTTAATTAATAGATTAATAAGATGATCTTGGGTATCTATAATTATATTAATAATAATTTCCTTTTTTAGAGCGGGTTATAGATTATATTTATATTCTTATACTCAACATGGAAAATTTTATTTAGGGGTATATAGATTTTATACTGGGGTATCTCGAGAATATTTATTATTAATATTACATTGATTACCTTTAAATTTTATGGTTTTTAAAATTGACTATAGTATGATGTGATTTTACTTAAATAATTTAATAAAAATATTGATTTGTGGAGTCAAAAATATGAGAGGTCATTTTAGGTTATTTTACAAAAAAATTCCATCTGTTTTCTTAGTTTTTTTTTTTTATTTTTTTTTAGATTAACTAATTTTTTAGTTATAATTTATTTTATAATAAATAATTTAGTTTATTTTTTTGAGTGGGAAATTATTAGATTAAATTCAAGAAATATTGTAATATCAATTTTATTAGATTGAATATCATTATTATTTATAATATTTGTTTCTTTAATTTCTTCTGTAGTTATTTTTTATAGAAAAAGATATATGAGATCAGAATTAAATTTAAATCGTTTTATTATTTTAGTTTTATTATTTGTTTTTTCTATAATTTTATTAATTATTAGTCCTAATATTATTAGAATTTTTTTAGGGTGGGATGGTTTAGGATTAGTTTCTTATTGTTTAGTAATTTATTATCAAAATGTAAAATCTTATAATGCTGGGATATTAACTGCTTTATCAAATCGAATTGGTGATGTTTGTATTTTAATGGTAGTTGCATGAATATTAAATTATGGGAGATGAAATTATATTTTTTATTTAGAATTTATAATAAATGATTTAGAGATATTAATAGTAGGGGGAATAGTAATTTTAGCAGCTATAACTAAAAGAGCTCAAATTCCTTTTAGATCTTGATTACCAGCTGCTATAGCAGCTCCAACTCCAGTATCTGCTTTAGTTCATTCTTCAACTTTAGTAACTGCTGGAGTATATTTATTAATTCGATTTAATTTGTTGTTAGAGGGTATAATGATTATTAAGATTTTATTATTATTGGCTGGTTTAACAATATTTATAGCTGGAATTTCAGCTAATTATGAATTTGATTTAAAGAAAATTATTGCTTTATCAACTTTAAGACAATTAGGTTTAATAATAAGAATTTTAAGAATAGGTTTACCAGATTTAGCTTTTTTTCATTTATTAACTCATGCTATATTTAAAGCTCTTTTATTTATGTGTGCTGGAGTTATTATTCATATAATAAGTGATATTCAAGATATTCGTTTTATGGGGGGTATTAGATTTTATGTTCCTTTAACTTCTCTTTGTTTAAATATTTCTAATTTAGCATTATGTGGAATTCCCTTTTTAGCTGGATTTTATTCAAAAGATATAATTTTAGAGTTAGTTAGATTAAGAAATTTAAATTTATTTATTTTTTTTTTATATTATTTATCTACAGGGTTAACTATATTTTATACTATTCGATTACTTATATATTTAATAGTGTTAGATTACAATTTACTAGGAATTTATAATTTATATGATGAGGATTATACTATATTAAAAAGAATATTTATTTTATTATTTATAAGAGTAATTAGAGGAAGATTTTTAAGATGAATAATTTTCCCCTATCCATATATAGTATATTTGCCTATAAATTTAAAATTAATAGTAATTTATGTAAGATTATTAGGAGGTATTTTAGGTTATATAGTTAGAAAAATAGGAATTTATTCAATAAATAAATTTTTAAGAACTTATAGTTTAAGAAATTTTTTATGTTTAATGTGATTTATACCAAATCTTTCTACTTATGGAGTAAATTATAATTTTTTAGTTTTAGGACAAAATTTATTAAAAAATATTGATATAGGTTGAAGAGAATATTATAGTGGACAAGGTATTTATAATATTATAAAACAATATTCAATTTTTTATTATTTTTATCAAATAAATAACTTTAAAATTTATTTATTTAGATTTATTTTATGAATATTAATTTTATTGTTAATATTATTAATATAAATTA